>PVIJ01007350.1:0-83272 GCA_004024925.1 Scalopus aquaticus | reverse complement strand
CTAGTCAGAGCCAAAATGGGTGCTAGGGCTTACTGCGTGAAGATGGCACGAGTGTGGCAGTACGAACAGGTCTGGAGCTGCCGTGTTGGGGAGGAGCAGGTGGCAGCCCTGCCCCATGCCCACCTCATGGGTCTGTCCTGCCGTTGCAGTTGGGCCAGGTGGCCCTTTCCCCAGTCTGGTTCCTGTACAGCCTGCTCATGAAGCTGTTCCAGCGCTCCACCCCGGCCATCACCCTCGAGAACCCGGACATCAAGTACCCGCTGCGGCTCATCGACAAGGAGGTGGGTTGGGGCCACCTGGGTTCGTGGGTGCACGGCTCCCCGTTGTCAGCATCAGGCATCGCGCGGCACCTCCTCTGCCCGGAGCATGGCCCTCTCTGCGGCAGGCCCTGTTATCGACTCAGTTCGCAGATGGGAAAGCGAGGTGCTCACGGTGGCAGAGAGATTTGAGCCATGTGATGGCGGAGCCCATCCCTGGCCCCCCCTCAGCCTCCTGCGGGGAGCCGGATGCCTCAGGACGCTGGGCCGGCCTCCGTGTAACAGACGGGCGCCGAGGGCGAGAGGGCGCAGGCGTCACGCGAGGTCACGCTGTCGGGTAGCACAGAACCCAGGCCTCTCCGCGAGGTCCCTGTGCTGCCGTCCCCGTCCCCTGCGCCGTCATCCCCGCTGGGCTGGGCCGCGTGGGGCTGGCCACTGCTGGGTGTGTGGACTCCCTGCCCAGCCCGCCTGCCCCTTTCCAACCTCTGGCCTGACCTGAGACCCTCCTCCCTGGGCGGCCCCGCCCCGGCCGCTGCTCCCTCCCCACTCCCTCATCAAACCTGGCGGGAGGTGGGGCAGGGACAGCTGAGTCATGGGGCGGAGGCCCGAGCCCTGGCCCATGTCCGCCAGAGCCCACCGCAGCTTCAGGAGATCCAAATCCCCCAGGGCAGCCAGAAAAGCCACACTCACCTCACTGCCTGCCGGTGGGGCGTGCTGGCCCCACGCCGTCCCCCGTGTTTTGAAATCTTTTCCTTTTTAAAAACTCCTCTTCCTTCTGGTGGTTTAATTCCAGAAGTCGTTATGGTTTTGTGTGCCTGCCCTAAAAATTCGTTTGTGAAGCGTGAGTGTCCCCCGACGTGGCCACCGAGTGGGGCACCCCTGCCCGGCTCGGGTGAGCCTTCTGGGGTGTTGCGCATGTTATAAGTGGGGGTTCAGGTGTGCGTACACCGTTTCTCTTTTCTTCACAAACGGACTTTCTTGCCCAGTCCTACAGTGGGGTGCCTGGTCACGTCTACCCCAAAGCTGCCGCGTTATTTTTGACAACCGTCTGGTGTGGGCCACGGGACTCGCCCTGGAGCAAGTGGCAAATGTCCTGGCCATTCCCCATGTGGCGGCTTTGCGGGGGCAGCAGACGGACCTGCTCTTAGATGCGTTTGGTCTGCGGCGGCACTGGAGCCTGCACTCCCCGCTGGGCTGGGCTGACCCTCAGGGACCCCAGCACGCCGAGCGTCCACTGCTCAGGCGCCTCCACGCCCCCACCAGGGGCTATCTTGTGCCGTGGACGTCAGTGTCTTTCCCTCACTTCTGTTCTTCCTCCAAAACGATCTGGCGTGTGGCTGTCTGACTTTGAACCTCAGGGCAGTCGATTATCCTGGAATGAGCCCCAAGGTCTTTGTCCAGAGTGCAAAGGTTCCCGGAGAGGCAGCGTCAGGCCTGGGCTGCTGGGCAGAGCGAACTCGGCACCGTCTCTCGCTCCCCCTCTGCCCCCACCCTTCAGACACTCAGAGTGCCCCTCTGTCCTGTGGAGAGCTCTGTGGTCCCCCAAGTGATAACACTCCTGTTCTGCAGCTGACCTGCTGTGCTGCCAGGCCGTGTGTGTGCCCGTGTGCTTGGCGCTGCCTGCTGGGGCTGCGTGGCCCCGTGGCCCAGCTCGCAGCCTGGCCTGGTTTGGTCTCCAGCTCTTACGCTTCCCGGGCCCGGGATTAACACTTTGTGTGCCGGTGCCCTTTAAATTTACCAGCCCTTGGGGCCGGCTATTTTCTGTGCCACTGCATGAATGGTATAAGCATTCAATAAAACACGCACAGCTCCTGAACTGCTGGATATATTTTAATGAAATTTTAAATGCATAGAGATTATATACCAGAGTAATCAAAGTGTGGTATTGTTCAAAACATGTTCCTTTATGGAGTGGAACACAACAAAATCCACAAATAAAGCGGGTTTCGCTTCTCTTTTTCTTGGCTGCACATACTCTACATGGTCTCTGAGAAATTTTCTTGCTCCCAGCACTATTTTCTCTGTTAGTCACACCATTACTGTCATCAACTTCAGAATTGCTGGAATATTGCAAAGGTAGAGCACGAACAGTTTTCTTGGTAATTATTATATCTTCATCACTGTCACTTGGCATTTCATTATCGTTTTCCTCAGAACTTTCATCAGTTCCTTCACAACTTGGGACATCAGACAAATTATCGGCAAAAACTTCGTTTAAAATTTCATGTTTGCTCAGTCCCCTTCTGTTCTCAGCAGCCGTGATTGCGTAATGGTAACAATAAATGTCACGGGTTAAAAAAAACTGTAACATCTCTCATAAAACACTTTACACTTTCACCAAAACAATGTGTAAAGCTTCTAGACTGAGGACGATCAAAGAAATAGCTTCTAGTAGTCCCAAATAAATCCACCGTGGCGTGAAAAACCGGACACTAGATGAACACGTATTAATATGAGCGGCCACTGGATACTGGCGACAAAAACACGTACTGATACGTGAGCGGACCACAAAGCGTTAAGCTGCTGAAGTGGGAATGCAGCTAGCTCCCTGTCTCCTTCCTTGGCCCAGCCTGACATTTAACCAGCTTCTGCCCCACCCTGGGGCGCGGGGAGGAGGCTGCCACCCCCATGCCACGCCCTGGGTCCCCACCCCTGCTGGCTGGAGGCCTGGCTTTGGGGGGCATGGGGTAGGGAGGCCACACACCTCCTGCCAGCAGGCCGTGCCGGTCATGCTGCTTCTCAGGCCTCAGGGGGTGGCTCGCAGGGCCCCTCCCCCTAGTCCCAGTCCCAGGGCCCCTGGGCTTGTTTCAGCCCAGGCCCTGGCGTCCACTCCGGATACAGCTGCAGCTGATGCCGGGGCGAAGCCTGCCCTCCCTTCCCTGGGATGAACAGGGCCATCTGGTCACCTCCCTTGGGACCCCGAGCTGCTCCCCGCTGTGTCCCTGGGTGGGCCCTGCCCCTCTGTGGGCCAGCAGGCACAGAGGGCCCCTGGCTGCCCCTGGGCTGCCCGTGCCTCGCCCTCACACAGGCCTGTGCGTGTCCTGCGTGCACACGTGGCGTTGGTGCCGCGGCTCTCGGGGGCACAGGCCCCGGGCGCGGAGGGCTCTGAGGTCTGCCGCCCCAGCACCTCACGCCTCTTTGCAGATCATCAACCACGACACCCGGCGGTTCCGCTTCGCCCTGCCCTCACCCCAGCACATCCTGGGGCTCCCCATCGGTGAGTGGGGCCCAAGGGGGGCTGGGCGGGCATCTGGGTTACTCCATCAGTGAAGAAGGAGCTTCACACTTTAACTCAGGAGAGCAGGGGAGGCTTCAAGGAGGAGGTGACAGCCATGCTGGGCCTTTGAGGGCAAGTGTCGGCATGAGGGGAGGTGGCCGTGAGCCTGGCGGTGGCCCGGGAGGGGGCGCGGCTGTAGGAGACAGACGGACGTGACAGGAATCCTGATGGGGAAGGGGCGGGAGCCGAGACGGGCCTGGCAGCGGTTGACAAGGCCGGGGGGCCCGCAGGGACCAACACCCCCAGTCACCCCGCCCCGCCCTCCAGGCCAGCACATCTACCTCTCTGCTCGCGTGGACGGAAACCTGGTCATCCGGCCTTACACGCCTGTTTCCAGCGATGATGACAAGGGCTTTGTGGACCTGGTCGTGAAGGTGAGGCCTCAGGCCACCGCGGCGAGCCCCGCGTGGGGGTCTCAGCAGAGAGCGGGACTCGGGCCGAGGCTGAGTGTCCCTGAGTGAGGAGCCGGCCAGGGGCCTTCCTGCACGGAGGGCTCCTTCCCGTGGGGACACGCACACGAGACAGTGCCTGACGGGCCCCCCCTGGCTTGGAGACCTCGCTGGCCCCCGAGACCCTCCCCCGTGCAGAAGCCACAGCCCTCTCCCCTCGCCGCCCCCGCCACGGCCAGCCTCCGAGGTCGGCCAGCCTTTGCACACACCGTCCCTCTCAGGAAGCCCTCCCGGCCTGGGTGGGGCGAGCTGCCCGCTGTCTCCCCGTCTCCTTGTACGTGGGTTTTAACATCCCTTTTCCAAAGCCGAAATCCCAAAGGACGCGGGAGGAAGTTGTCCGAGAGGGATGTTTTTAATGGGACAAACGGAAAGAACTGAACTCCCTGCACAGGGGCGTCGCCTGGCCCTCCCCGGGCCTCACTGGCTGACAGCCCCAGCGGCCGCCCACCCCGCGGACCCTCCAGCGGCCTTGCCCTGTGCCCCAGGCTGACTTTTGCCTCCCCAGGGGACAGTGGTGAGGGCAGACTCCAGGGGTCGGGCATGGACTGGAGGGTTTGATCGGTAGGAGGCACTCTGCGGGAAGACCACCTGCAGGTCACAGGGGAACCCCAGAATCGGCGCTTTCCCCTGTGGCCCACAGCTCCCCCTCGGAACTGGGGACTGAGGGTGGCGGTGTCTTGCAGGTTTACTTCAAAGACACCCACCCCAAGTTTCCCGCCGGAGGGAAGATGTCCCAGTACCTGGAGAACATGAAGATTGGGGACACCATTGAGTTCCGGGGCCCCAACGGGCTGCTGGTCTATCAGGGCAAAGGTGACTGGGGTTGGAGCCCCAGGAACGGCCAGGCCGGGGGACGCTGCGGGCATGGCTGACGCAGCTGTGTCCGTGGGGTGACCCTCGCAGGACAAACTGCCTCTTCTCTGGGGCTCTGTTTCCCCAGCTGGGGGGTGAAGGGGGCCGGGCGGGCCCGCAACTGGCTGCCTCTGAGCTGGGCACTCCCACTGCCCCCAGCCATCTGCGGGGAGGGTCTGCGGGGAGGGACTCGGCTTTGTGCCCCGTTGGCATCTGGGTCGGGTTCCAGAGCACCCGTCTCCCTCCCCCTCCGCCCGAGGGGCTCTGTTTGGTGGCCTCTGCACCTTGGACCCTCAGAGAGGGGACAGCTTCCCGGCGCGCCTGGCCCCCAGCACGGAATGAGCACTGGGCTCCCCTCCCCTCTCCCCAGGGAAGTTTGCCATCCGTCCAGACAAGAAATCCAGCCCCGTGGTGAGGACGGTGAAGTCCGTGGGCATGATCGCGGGAGGAACCGGTATGTGGGCCCCGGCGCCCCACCCCAGACCCCGGTGGCCGGTGTCTAGGGTGCAGGTCCAGGCTTGGGGGGCAGGTTAGGATGGGCAGCTGCCTGGAGTGGGCCTGGCCCTGGCCCCCGGGCCTGTTGGCAAAGCAGGCCTCATTGGGCGGGGGGCTGCTGTCTCGCAGGCATCACCCCGATGCTGCAGGTGATCCGTGCCATCATGAAGGACCCGCAGGACCCCACCGTGTGCCACCTGATCTTTGCCAACCAGGTCAGTGGGCCTCCCGCCACAGGCAGCCCCGAGCCTGCCCGCGTCCCGGCCGGGCAAGGCGGCACCCAGGCCTTCGCTCGGGCCGGCGGGCGTCTCGGGGTCCCGCGTGGTCAGTGCGCGGGCAGCTTCGCAGCGGGTGGGGCGTGCTCCGTGGGGCCAGTGCGGAGCCCCCAGTGACCTGAGCGGGGCTGCGCTGAGGGGCGGGCGAGCCCCGTGGCACCCCACCTTCCGTGGAAGGCGGTTTGGACCGTGGGGTGTGAGGCGGGGGGCCCCTTGTGCACCTGGAGCCGCCAGACGGCTGCATGAGGGCCCTGCCCGGGGCTGGGCGGGGTCAGCAGCCCCTCGCGCGTCTGAGGCGTGTCCTCGCGCCCAGCGCCTGCCCTGGCCTGCTGCGCGGCCGACAGTTCACTCTCCCTCCGAGCTCTGCTCCCTCGCTGTGGCGCGACCGACGAAGCAAGGCGCCGAGGGTCTTTTCAGCATCAGTGATTCGTGGCAGCACGTGGGTTTTGGAAGGCCGTGCCCAGGCCCCCCGCGCTCCCCGCATGCAGTTCGGGTCACCTTGCCCCAGGGACCCTCTGGCCGTGGCTCTGCACTGGCCACCTGTGAGGAAACCGAGTCCAGAATGGGAGGGACTTCTCAAGGTTCTTGGGGTCCCCCCACAGCTGCAGAAACTGCCCTGAGCTGGCTGAGGTGGCCTTGACTCGGCCAGAGAAGTGGAAAGAGCCAGCAACTCCTGGACAGCTGGTGCGTGGGGGCGGGGATGGCTGGGTCCGTCTGTGCCGGCCTCTCGGAGCCTCGTTGCAGGCGGGGGCCGGGGCCCTGCCTGCTTCGTGGCAAACAACAGGAGACACCCCAGATCAGTGATAGTCCTGGCGTGTCCGAGCTGTGACGTTTGTGACCGGCAAGGGGAGCGTGACCGTCCGGCCTGGACGCCGGCGTGAGCTCGCTGGGGCCGTGTGCCCGAAGGCCCGGCCCGTGATCTTCCCTGGGGATCCGCTTCCTCGGGAGCCGGCAGGGTGCGCCAGTGATCTCGAGGCGTCCCCAGGGGGCCGTGGGCAGCAGCCCAGACCCCTTCCTCTGGGACGCGTCCCTACAGCCCGGCAGCTGGCAGCCCACGGGCGCCGAGCCCGGCCCACCAACGGCCTGTGGCGACTTCTCGCCTGGAAGGACGGGTGGCGGCGGCTGCGCGGCTGTCCCGTTTTCACTGCAAGCAGAAGTGGGCGCAGGCATCTCGGGGGAGCCTGAAGGGCCTAAAGGGCCGTGCGAGTCTCGACGGTCCTGGCGCTGAGCGTTTTGGGGGCTTTTTCTTCCGCGTTTCTTGCGTTCTCAACCGAGAGCCCGCCCAGCCCTGGCCCTGGCCCTGGCCTTACCCTGCCGGGAGGGGGCCCTTGGTCCACTCTCAGGAATGGGGGAGGCTGCTGGCCACCCTATCCCTGGGACCTGCAGGGGTGCCCCCCACCAGCAGCTCATTTCCTGGCGGGGAGCCCAGAGGAGAGAGCTGGGGGTCCTGTGAGCAGGGAGGGGTGCGCGCGGGAGCACTCCCCGCAGGCTGTGGCTTCAGAGGACTCCTGGGGCTGGTGGCTTCAGTCCTCTGCCTCTCTGCCCACAGGTGCCCCCTGGTGGCCCTGTCTGCTGAGCGTGTTGGGGCACCCTGGGTGGTGAGGGGTGCGTGCTGCTGAGGTGCTGAGCAGAGAAAAGAGTCCTCCTGGGGCGGGGGGCCCTTCTCTTCACCCAGCCAGGGGCCCCGAGAGGTTTCTGAGCAGGCGGCCCTCGTGTCTGTCTGAGCACCCTGCAGCGGCCTGTGTCAGTGTGGAGAGGCCAGGGAGGTAGCAGATGGCTGACGTTCCCTGGGTCTGGGAAGGCTTCCTGGAGGAGGTGACACTGTCTTAGTTCCGTAGAGAGGGTGAAGCTGTCCGGGGAGCTGAGGCCCCGCAGAGGGAAGGCCATGGAGGGGCCGGCGTGAGTGGGGGACAGGGACTATGGAAGTGCAGCCTCAGAGGCTGGATGTGTGGGCTCGTGTGAGGGGTGTGCTGGGCAGCAGAGCGCCCTGGGGACGCCCCGATGGTGGCACCTTTCCTTCTGTCCCTGAGCTCACCCGCCGCAGCTCTGCTCCGCCTGGCCACTCCGGTAACCCCAGTGCAGCTCGGGGCCACAGGTGGGGTGCGGAGAAGGGACACAGGTGTCCTGGCCTCGGGGGCCACCGCTTTTTCGAGCCGTGCGAGTGTGGGGCCCACGGGCGGGTGGGTGGCGAGCCGCTCCAGGGCAGTAACTTCTGCCCTCCCGCCTGACCGCTCGCCCTGGCCCCGCAGACCGAGAAGGACATCCTGCTGCGGCCCGAGCTGGAGGAGCTGAGGAACGAGCACTCCGCGCGCTTCAAGCTCTGGTACACGGTGGACAAAGCCCCTGAAGGTGAGCGAGGGGCACCCCAGGCAGGACGGGGTGGGGTGGGGGGTGCTGGCCCGCGCCCCCACAGCTCCCCTGGTCTCCTTGGCTGCCGAGGTCCCCTGAGGGGGCTCTCGGCCCATCTAGCCCGTGAGAGCAAGGGCGCCGGGGTCAGCAGGGGGCGCTGAGTCTCGCAGTTGGAAGGCGCCGGACGGAGCTTGCCCTCACGTCCTCCCCTGGGCCCGAGTCCTTCCTCAGGCCCCCTCGCTGCCCCTCTGGGCAGAGAAGGCTGGCGTTCTGTGACTCATGGTCTCTCGAGGTTTTTCATGTATTTCTGTCTCTCCACTGCATTCTGGAATTTTCTTTATATCTTCTGATTCATCAATTCTCTTTTCATTGGTGTCCAGTCTGCCATAAAGCTGTCCTGAGGGGTTTTTCTATTTTAAAGATTTTATTTATTTATGCATACAAGCTGGGATGCAGGCTAGAGGTGTAGGGTGGTGAGAGGATTCACCAGAGACAGAGTGGGGAGCAGAACAGGAGGATCTACTGAAATACACTGCTGAGGGGAGCAGCGGGCGAGGCAGGAGAGGTCTGCTACGCCATGTGGGAAGCTCCTGGATGGGGATCGAACTCGTGCTGCAGTGGCTGCAGATAGCTTCATGGTGCGCGCTTAACCTGTTGTGTCACCAGGGAGGCCCAGTTTTTGTTTTTTTTTTTAAATATTGATTGATTTATGCATACAAGAGCTGGGGTGCAGGCCAGAGGTGTGGGATGGTGAGAGGATTCATCAGAGACAGAGTGGGGAGCAGAACAGACAGATCTACTGAAGTATACTGCTGAGGGGAGCAGCGGGGAGACAGGAGAGGTCTGCTGTGCCCTGTGGGAAGCTCCCTGGCCGGGGATCAAACTCAGGCCATCCTGGTGGGCTGTCACAGTGATAGCGCTGAGACTTAACTTACCCTTTGTTGCTGGGGAGGCCCAGGGACGTGCATTTTCATGGGGAATGTATATCTTGGAAACTGGACATTTCTGCAGTGCCCACATGGGCGCCAGCCTGCATTCCCTGTTCCTGTCCGACTGCCCTGACCTTACCCACCCTCACAGCGAATCACCACTGGGGCTCCCCCACATGTGGGGAACACACACCCACCAACCAGGAGGCTCTGTCCACGCCCCCGTGTCCCCCAGAAACAAGCTCGTGGGCGCTAAGGCTGGTGCCAGCGGAGTCGTCCCGGTCTCCTGGGCTGAGGGCCGGGCCGGGCAGCCCTGGGGACCTGACGTCTTTGTTTCGGCCGTCCTGAGCCAGCCATCTGCGCTGGGCAGGTCCCCATCGGGGGGCCCCGTCCCAGTGCTCATGAAGCCAGCCCGGCCGTGACCCCGTGCTGTGGGGGCGAACAGGACACAGTTTGTTAGAGATTACGGAGCAGTCGCAGACGGTTAGTGAGACCCAGAAAGGAAAGTGGAGTCGGAGAGGAGCATGGGGGTGAGGAATGGGGGTCCGGCTGGGTGTACAGACCCCGGGAGTCGGCTGCTGCCTCAGTAAAAAGCATTTAAATTGTTCCCGTGTCTCCCCCTAAAGGGGGGGGCATAAGGGGAGGGTTAACCCCCACCATGGCGCCTCCTGGGGGTGTGTCGGCAGCCTCAATATGGGGCCAGGGGCAGAGTGGGAGGAGGGTCAGCCATTCGCAAGCCCTGACTTAGGCGCCCCCAAAGCCGCCCCCAGTACACCTGTCGAGAGAAGCGCACCCTCTTAAAAGCCTGGCGGGATGGCTCGCGTCCTGCCCCCCGCGCACAGGCAAACGCAGGCCCGTCCCTGCTGCTACCGTGGAGCACCTCAGCTCTCGGCCTCTCCCGACACGCGTCTGTCTGCGCCCCGCCTTTCCCAGAAGGGGCTGTGTGCGGCTCGCAGCCGCCAAGTGAGTCAGAACGACACAAATAGAAAGTGGGAGTGAGGAAAACAAGGGCAGGGCAGGGCAGGGCAGGGCTGTGCGGGACGCAGGGCTGCAGGCTGCGGCCCGGCACCAACGTGGCTGTGAGGGCTGCGCCCCAGCGGCCCTGGCTCGCAGCCTCGAGGGGGTGCGCACCCCCTGCCTGGCACAGCAGGCCCCTCTGTCCTGGTGCCACTGGATGCCCTGGGGCCCCCGGAGAGTGGACTCTGGTGACACTGGGCGCTGTCCTTCAAGGCGCGTCTCCCGGGTCACCTCGCCTGGGCTTCTGCAGCTGTCTGCGGGGTCGGGAGCTTCGTGAGGCTCTGGGGGGGCGGAGAGCAGAGGGGACAGGCCGGCTCCTTGGCTGGAGGGGCCGGAGGGCAGGACACGCCCCCTGCTTGAGCGGGCGCGACGGAGCCGGGGCTGCCCAGACCAGCTCCTCACTCGCCACTTTGCTGCCCGGATCCCGCTGGGCCCCCGGCTCCGCCTGCCCAGGCCAGTGCCCAGGAGGGGTCCCCGTGAGCCCCCCATGGGCTTGGGCTGGATGGTCCTCTCTGGGTCCGTCTGAGGGGCGGGCCGGCTGGGAGAGCTGGCTTCTCACGGGGGCCCCCGGGGGAATAGGAGCAGCTTGGCCAGACGGGGCGGCAGGAGGAACCGCTGCCACCTCGGGCCGGAGCTTCAGCTGGTGGCCCGGCCTTGCCGTGTCAGGCGCCTCGGTGGCTTTTGGGGGACGCAGACTTCGTTACTTATTGAGACTGGGCTGTCTGCACTGGGAACACAGCTCCGGGGACCAGACATGGGTCCTCCGGGGCGAAGGCTCAGATGACGGCCTGTGGCGGGGGTGGCCGCGGAGAATGTCCACTGCCCGGCCGGGCCGGGCCTCCTGCATGCCACCTCTGGGACCTGGAGTCTCATGTCCCAGCTGTGTCCCTGTCCACAGCGCGGCCTGAACAGCTCCCGTCCTGGGTCTCTGTCACATGCGCTCAGCCCCCTGCCCGGCCTGCCCGTGGGCGGCTCTGAGGCCTGTGCGTGCCCTGGGTCGGGGTCGCGGAAGCTTTGCGAGCTGGGGGGTTCCCAGGAGTCCCCTCTGCGGGCTGGGGGGCGCTGGTCGCTCACGGCCTCCCCTCCCCCGCAGCCTGGGACTACAGCCAGGGCTTCGTGAACGAGGAGATGATCCGCGACCACCTGCCGCCTCCAGACGAGCAGCCGCTGGTGCTGATGTGCGGCCCGCCGCCCATGATCCAGTACGCCTGCCTGCCCAACCTGGAGCGCGTGGGCCACCCCAAGGAGCGCTGCTTCGCCTTCTGAGGGGCCGGCTGCGCCCGCCCGCCTGCCTGCCCCCGAGCCCGCTGCTCTTCTTCACCGTCTCCCCCACATCTGCACGTGGCCCTGGGCTCAGCCAGGCCTGTCCAGGCCTTGGGTGTTCACCCCACTGGGCTGGCCCCCGCGGGGCCACTTCCGGAGCGGGCTCTGTTACGGTGGGCCGAGCTGTCCGCCCACCGGGGTCCTGCTTGGGCCACTGTTATTATCCGGTTGCCTTGACCGCGGCCTGGCCCTCCCCTCCCCCACACACTACTGGGCCGAGGCCGCCGGCACTGCCCTCCACGCCGCTCCAGAGCGCACCGCAGTCTGGAGATGACACGCCCAGAGCTGCCGCTGCCTGGGGCCTGGCCACCACCCGGGGACCCCACTTGCTGGCCCTCTGCCGCCCAGGGCCACAGCCCGGCCGCAGCACCCTACTCTGCGCGGTGGGTGACACCAGAAAGTCCTCTCGGGCCGCCGGGGGAGAGGCCGGAGCCAGCCCAGCCTCAGGCAGCTTGGTGCTCCGCACTGCAGAGGGGGTGGGGGCTGGTGAGGGCCCCCAGTCTGGCACGCAGACCCCCCGAAGCCACAGCGCTCCCCCAGCACATCAAGCATTCCAGCCGCGGGAGCTGGGCGTCTGCTGGGCAGTCGGGTCCGGCCACCGCGCGGCAGAGCTAAGCCCGTCCCGACCGAGCTCCCGCTGCCTCCCGTGGGGCGGCTGCGCGCAGGGCCTGGCTGAGGGGCTTCTCGGTGGCCTCCGTGTTGCCTTTAGACGAGCGTGTTAGCCTCTTGCGTATCGGCTTTTTCAAGTCATTTATGAGCAGAAACAGCACTGGAGTAAAACTTGGCTGATTTTACCCGACTGCAGCTCCTTGGTCACTGGCGGGGGGTGGGGGGGTGGTCTCTGCAAGGCCCCGCGGGTCCTGGAGAGGCCCCGGGGGAAATACCGGCATCCAGGCAAACAGGAGCCCTGGCCGCGGTTTCTGGTTTGTGGGTTTTTAAAACAAGGGGCAACTTCACACTTTCTGCTGAGTTCCTGGTGTAGATTTCCTAGAAACCAGGCCTGCCTGGGGGGGGGTGTGGACACGCACGCCCCCCCCCTCCTGCCCAGCCTGTCGGCCCAGCTGGCTGAGGGTGCTGGCCCTGAGGGAAGCGTGAGGCGTCCGGAGCCCCCTTGCTGCTGGGGAGACTGGCCTGAGGGGAGGCCCGGGCAGCACTAGCAGGAAGGGCCTGGGAGGGGGCGATCCATGGAGCGAGGTCCTGAGCCCCCCCTCTGGGGCCTGACCCCAAGCAGCAGGAGCGCAGCCCCGTTGCTCCCCGCAGAGTTCCCCATGGCTGCTGGCTCCCCGGCACAGCCCGGAAAACAGCAGGAGACGTGTCTCATGTGAATGCTGGGCCCAAACCCCGCACCCCAGAAGCCCGCAGTGAGGGGAACTCGCCCAGATGCAGGGTCCCTCGCACGTGCCCCGACGGCGGGGAGGGTCTCGGGTGGCACAGCCCTGGGCTAGGGCCTCTGCACCCCGGGGTCCGGCTCACGCAGCAGAAACCCTGCCTGTTCTCAGGCCAGACATGGCCCCCCCAGACGCGGTCAGAGCCCGGGGCTGGGAGGAGCTGCGCAGCCCGCCGCCTTCCTGACCAGCAAACAGGACCCGGCTGCGCTCCCGGAGCCCTGGGGAGGGCTACCCCCGACATTTTGCTGCAGGGGCGGTGGAGGTTTTCTTAGGACGGAGGAGGCTGGGTGGGCGGGGAACTCTGCCACGACACCCCCCACCCCAGGCCCGCTGACTGCGCGCCTCTGGCCTAGTCTCCCCGCGGAGCTTCGCTGCCGGCTCCTAATGGAGGCCGAACGCCCCGTCAGGCGCGGTGACTGTCCGTGGCTGCCCGGCCCTGACGGCCGCCGGGGCGGGCACGCGTCCCGCCTGGGAACAGGGTATGGCGGCCCGATGTCTCCGGGAAGCATCGAACAACACGCTCGGTGGATTGAAAGACGCGCAGACCGGCCCGAGCAGAAGCGGCCCCAACGCCGTCCCCGCCATCTGCTCTTTGGGAATAAAGGGGACGGGCAGATCGCGGCTCCCAGGCATCCCGCAAAGTAGGCGGGTCACCTTAGGGGCGACCTTTACCCGCTCAAAAATTCGTCTCACATTAGCAGTGAGGATCCGGGCGTCACCCCGAATCGTTATTTTCCTTACTCATAAGTTTAAGGCATAAAGAGGAAACGTTGTTGCTACCTGGGTAATACATTCCATTCTCATTAGCCCTACGGTGAGTACCCAGGCGGCCCGTTACACAGACAGCCCTGTCCCTTTGACGCTGGTCTTAGCCCTCCATTCATTTTTTATGACGTTCTTTATTTCATTTGTTCGTTCGGGGAGAAAAAGGGAAAAGCAGGGCTCCGAGTCGCCGTATGCAGATAAGCGGTCGGCCTCGCGAAGGCTCACGGGGAGCGCCCCTGCCCTTTCCGGTCCTCTCCCGGTTCGAGTCGTCGCGAGAGTTCGTCAGCCGAACGCCGGAAGTAGTTCGTCGCTCCGTAGCGGCCGAAGGGGCGGACTCGAGGGCCGGAGGAGTCTCGGCGGCTGGCGGCTCGCGGCTCGCTCGGCGGTGCAAGATGGCGGACATCTCCCTGGACGAGCTCATCCGGAAGCGCGGGGCCGCGGCGAAGGGGCGGTGAGCGGCCTTTTCTCCCTCGGGGGTTCAGGGCCCGCGGCCTAGCGGGGCTCGGGGCGGAGGAGGGAGCGGCCCGGGCGCGCCGCGGAGGACCCTGTGCGCCCGCCCCCCGCCGCAGCCGCGCTCCTCATTGGCCCCGCCGCCGCCGCGGGCCTGGCCGGCCGCCCGCCCCCGGGCTGGGGCGCCGTCGCTCGGGCGGCCGGGACGGCGGGCGGCGGGGCCGGGGCCGCCTGGGGGAGGGGCAGAGCGGCGGCCGACTCCGGGCCCGGGGTCTCCCCGCCCCTTGGGCCTCGCTCCTGGGTCCGCGCGGCCTGGTCTCCGCCCATCCGCGAGTTGGGACCTGGAGTTTGGGGGGGACGTGCATTGCCCCGACACTGCTGCTCTGACACCGGAGCCAGACCGTTCCCCCCAGTCCTGCCTGCTGCCCCTCGCCACGCGCCGCCCTTTGTGCGGCGTCTGAAGTTCCCCAGCGTCGCTCCTGGCGCCACCCTGTCGTCCGGCCCGTCACGTTTCCCCTTTTCTCAGATGGGGCGCTCGACGCCCCGAGGGCTGAAACGGGGACGGCGCGCTCGCGGAGCCGGCCGGGGGGGCGGGTGGTCCGGCCGCAGGTCGAGGGCTGGACGCTGCTCCCCGGGCCGGGAGGAGTCGCTCCTGATGTGGGGGAGGAGCGACCCCGAAGTCGTCGTTCGCAGCCCTTCCGACGGGAGTCGCCCGTGTGGGGAAGGGGGCTTGGCGGCGGTCACTGGGTGCCCGCGACCCCCGTGCCTGTGGCTGGAGAAGGGCAGGCTGCGCCTGCTGTGCGAGGCCCCCGCCGCTAGCTGCCCCCCACACCTGCAGCCCTGCGCCTCCCCTGGCTTCTGGCAAGGCCTTGGCGTCTTCCACCGCCAGCTGTGGCCGCACCCCCCAGTATCTGAAGAGGAGAGGCGCTGGCCAGGCTGGCCTCTTCCAAACCCCTGTGGCATCATGGCGTTGCTAGGCAGCTGCTGCAGGGGCCATCTTCCCGAACCCCTCTTTCTGCCACACTCCTTCAGTGCCTGACCCACAGGAAGTCCTGCTTTCTTGGTGTGGGGGGTGTGGGCTTGTGCTGGGCAGCGGTGGGGCCCAAGGCGGGATCGGGCCTGGTCCCTCGGCCCTCCCTAGGGTCGCTCTGTGCCTCGCTGGCCAGGTGGCTTCGGAGCTTGGCCGCTGGCTGTTGGTATCGGTGGTTCCTGGTAGGTGCTCAGAGGGTTACATGTGAAGGTGTGAGAGCGAATTAGGTATGTACATTTTTTTACCCAGTCTTCTTGTTACGCTTGTCGGTGACAAACACCGATTCTGCAGGATGTGCATTTTAAAGTTGGTGCCAGAATGTCAGTGTTCCGCTAATGCTGGGGTTGTCCGGGCCCTTCCTTAGCAGACGAGCCCCTCCCCGTGGCAGTAGGTGGGCGCCGGGCAGGGTTCTGCAGTCACGTGAGCATCTCCGCCTCCCTTTCCTGGGTGGCCATAAACTAGGGACAATATTTACTTTGCCAGGTTGTCAGGACCAAGTTAATGCATCTGAAGGACTCACAAGTGCCCGGCAGTAGCTGGTGGTGTCGTCACCATCCCTGGAAGGCTTTTCAGTAGATGTGACATCCGGTTTCCAGTGTGAGAATATTGCTCCTTGGAATGGCATTTTATTCCCCTCGCACTGTCACTGGGAAGGAAAACGAGATGGAGCGGGCTCTGGCAGGAGCTGGGAAGGGTGGGGACAGACTCCAGGCAAGAAACGTGCTTTCCTGCGGGTATCCTGTGCGCTTCTGGACTCCCCCTTTCGCTTGGGCGTTAACGTTGCCTGGATGTCCCGGGAACACTTGCTCCCGTGACTCTGGGGAAACGTCCATGCTCTTAGTGGACATAGCAAGACGGCGGCGCCTGTGGGAGTGGAAACAGCCTCTCTCCCTCAGCTCAGGAGCGGGCGCAGGCGAGCAGCCCTTCTCGGCGTCTGCGTTGTCAAGGAAAGGGTGTTTATTGATTCCTGGGCCCTAGTAACTGTCAAAAGCTGCCTTGAGGAATGTGAGATTGGAGGGAGGGGTGGTTTGAGGGGTTCTCCTCCCAGGGCACTGGGCCACTGTCCTTCCCCACCCGCACGCCTCCGGGACGTGGGTGCTCAGACCCGCCCTGAGTCTCACCAGCACGGCGCTGGGCACAGTGGCACTCTATGCCCCGCTTGGCACTTCTGGGCGTGAGGTGGTCACTGGTTCTTGGTCGAGGTGCCCCGTTCTCTTTGGCTTGAGGATTTGAGCCCCAGAGGCATGCTGGTTGTCCACCCAGGACCGGACTTAGAGGACCGCGTGGGCCGCCTGCAAGAGGGCTGGGCGGTGCTCGGGGGCCTTGGGGCCTTGGGGGGGTGGTGAGCCTCTCAGGCCAGAACCCCAGTCCTGGTGCTCACCGTTACTTCCTGGTCGAAATAAGGTAAAGGAAACAGTCCTGAAACAGGGAGGGGCACGTGGGAGGCGCCCGTCGCCGGAGGGCGGGATTCGGTTGGGAGAGGGGGGTCTGGGAGCCCCTCTGGGGGGCAGGTACCGGTGCCCGCCTGGTGTCTCTGGCGCAGCTGAGTCGGAGTTGAGCCGCAGTACTGGTTTGTGCTGAATTGTTTTTTCCCTCCAAAGATCACCTCTATTGGCAGTTACCCCACAGGGGAAAATCATCATAGTAAACCGGCACCCCCTGGGGGCCTGAATCCCTAGACTGCAGTCTGCTGCAGCCGGAGGGTGGCTTTCCGGCCCTGGCATGCCCTGAGGCTCCAGGGTGCGTTGACTCTCAGCTGGGACCAGTGGGCAGCTCAGAGGTGGGCTCACCGCGGCCCTTCTGACGCTTACGGGGCCAAAGGGCCAGATGTGTTTCGGGGTCCTTAGTGTGCCGAGGTTGGGGCCGCATCACAGGCTCCGCTCGGGTTTTGTCCGGGGCCGGAGGGAAGCATAACTGACTGTGTTACAGACCTGCCCTGGCGGGTGTTTGTGTGAGACACCCCATGACTAATGCTGCCTTCCCCGGCCCCCGCCGGCATGAATAGCTGTGTTCATGCAGGCAGGCGCCGGACTGTGAAAAGCCTGAGCGCTGAAGCCCCCTAAGGCTGGTCATGAAAGGAGTTGAAAGAACCGGTGCAACCAGGGCACCGCGCGGTAGATGGAGTCGCTTGCTCACTGCCAGGCCCCCGCTCGTCAGCTCGCTCTCCCACGCGCCCCTCTGTGCTGCCAAGTAGCTGAGAACACCTGCACGCTCTCCCCGCAGCCTTTCGTGCCAGGCCGGAGGGGTGTGGTGCGGGCGCCCTCAGGTGTGCTCTCCCTCCGGTCCCTGGAGAGTGCTCTGTCCCTGGACGCGACCAGACAGAGACAGTGTCTTCACTGGGGACACTCCGCCTTCGCTCTGCTGGTTCTGGCCTTTCCTCTCCACCCAGGCGTCGTGCACGGCGCTTCAGCTGGGCTTAGTCAAGTTCGGCCCAGCCCTCGCCATCATGGCGCTGCCACCTGGGGGACTGTCCTTGGATCACCGTTTCCTCGCCTGGAGCGCGTAGCCAGCGACCTAACTCAGCGGGCGGGTGCGGGGGTCGGTGTGGGCTGCGGGAGGTGCTCGGAAGGGCCAGTTCAGCCCCCTTCCGTGAGGCCGCTCACCAGCTGTGTGGGGTGCCCTCACCGTGGCGGTGGCAGACTTCCCTTGTCACCCCGGGCCTGTGACTTCCCCATTGGACACCTCAGACGGCCCCGGAGAAGGAAGTTGTTGAGGAAAAGGAATAAACTCAGGGCCTGGTCTCGCCTGCCCTCCTGCTGCAAAGCTGCCTGTTCAGCCTGAATTGGAATGAAGCAGAGAACTTTCGAAGGTGCCCCTTTCGCCTTCCGGAGACAGGAAATTGGTTTTTTTCCGGAATCTCATTCAAACTAATCGCTTAATTGATTGCCCTTTTCCTCCCCTTTTTTTTCTTGGCGGTCACGTTGCATTGTCTGACTGACTGGCAAAATCGGGCAATTCGACTTTTTGAAAGCATAACTGATGCCCTGGAACTCACTTTATCCGGTTTTGTGGTATTGTGCGGTCACAGAGCGTCCCATGTGAAGATTCCCGTCGTCCTCTGGTTCAGACGCGAGGGCCCTTCGGTCACCGCGGAGGCGCCAGAGGAAGGCCATGTCTGACACCCTCGGGTCATGAGCAAAGCCCCCCTCGATGCCTGCGCCCGCTTCCAGGAGGCCTTCCCGAAGCTCCTGCAAGAGGCTCCGCCGCTCAGCTCCTTGGGCCCCTGAGCTCCTCGGGGCGCCCACTCGTAGGGTGGCTTTGTCTCAGCAGCAGGGGCGGTGGGCGGCCGGGGCAAGCCCTTCCCGGACAGCTGTCTCTTCTCCCCCTTCACCCCCAGGCTTGGAGTAGGAAGGAGGGAAAGACGGTGGCTCCAGCTCAGGCAGGCCTGGGGTCGGGTCCAGTCACTGTGCCACCCGCGTGTGCTGCAGCAGGGAGTAAGTGCCCCGAATGGGTCGCGTCGTTTGAGTCTGGGTGCCGAGGCGGGCGGGCAGGAGTGCCGGCACTCGCAGTGACAGTGTGCGTGCCGGGGCAGCTCCACCCCACCCTGCAGGGGGCGCCCTCTAGGGCTGTGTGGGGACCCCAGCATAGGCCCGGAACAAGGGGAACCTGGTCTCTTCCCAGGGCGGGGCAGCGGCTGGTCCTGCCAGAGGTGGCGGCCATACTGGTTGGTTTCCTGTCTCCGCTCGGGGGGCGGTGGCAGCTGACCTGAGGATGTGAGCCTGAAAGAGGAGGCGGCGGTAGCACAGGGGCCTCCGTGGGCGAGGGCGAGGACAGAGCCGGGGGCTGTTGCCGCGGCAGGGCTCCCGCAGCAAGCGCATGCTGTTCCCTGCGGACCTCGAAGGGCCCTCTGCACCGCGCCCAGTCCCAGGCACAGCCCCGCCTTTGCCCGTGGCGCTGCAGGCCGCCCAGCCCAGCCCAGCCCCGGGAAGGACGGATGCGCCTCCATGCGCGGTGGTTTCCTCGCTGGCTGTGCCCCTGAGCGCCCGCTGCCCTTGGCCCTGCTTTCTTGAGCAGCCCCTTTCCCGAGTCTGCGTGAGGGGTGAGGCCGGGAGGGACCCGGGGGGTTCCCTTGGTGACCCCTCCCGCACGCTCTTCCTCGCCGCCTGCGAACACCGGCGAAGGCGCTTGCCCTGCGGTAGGTGCCGCCCCTGCAGGTGGCCTCAGGCCGGGCTCTGGCGCGCATGAGGCAGCAGGCAAAGGTCTAGCTGTTCCAGGCACCAGGTAGCCTCACTCGGGGGGCAGAGGGGCGCTGTCAGCAGGGGGCCGGCGGACAGCCCCCTAGCTGGTTAAGGAAGGACGAGGCAGTAGCAGGGTCAGGGTCGGGGCCTTGCCCCCGTGCGGGTGCGCGGGCCTGGGCGGCGCTGACACTGGGCAGAGTGCCGTCCTCTGTGCTCATCTGTGGGATCAAAAATGGGGCTGCCAGGCCCTTTCCCAGATTCGGGTTAGTAGGTTTGGGCTGGGGTCGGACACTGTGTTTCTGCGACGCTCCCCAGAGTTTCTGCTCTTGGCGCTGGGCCCGCGGCGGGGTGACCCGTCCTCCCCAGTCCTCCGGTGTAGGGGCAGCGCCGAGGAGACACGCTGTGAGAGTCAGCTGGGGCACAGCACCTGTTGTGGGGGTTGGTGGTGGCCGGAGGGGGAGGCAGGAGCCTGCAGACCCCGGGAAGCGTCCAGGACGGAGAGTCTATTCACGCTCAGCCCGCGCAGTGGCCCCAGAGGTGCTCCAGGAGGCGCGGGGTGGTGAGTTTCGCTCCTGTCCCGTTTCCGGTGTCTGGATTGAGGTTGTTGGAGAGTGACGGGTACGTGGTTGGTCTTTGTCTCTGATTCCTGGTGACACAGCTCCTAAAAAACTTCAACTCCCTGAACCCTAAGAGTGCCAGGAGCCTCTTTTGTTCTTAAGAGGCTACTTGCTGGGCCTCTGGAAAAGTCCGGTGGGGGCATTGCCAGGGAGAGCTCAGCACAGCTGGAAGCTTAGAAGGGGCCTGTCCCTGGCCTGGGGAGGTACGGGGCTGGAGATCGAGCTCTTCTCGGGGTGGGTGCTGCTTCAGTCAGGCTGACACGTGAAGCCGCAAGACCCCCGCTTGTAGACCCCAGGAGGGGCTTTGTTGGACGCGTCTGCCGCAGCACCTGGAACACCGTGTTGCAGAGTCCTGCGCGCTGCCCCTTGCAGATGTCAGACTCGGGAGAGGGTCGTGGGCACCTTCCACCTACAGCTGGTTGAGCAGAGTACAGGAAAGCTGGGGCCGGGGTCGGCGCCTACGGGGAGGCCAGTCTGCGGCGCTGAGCCTTGGCCCTGGCCTTGCTCGCTCAGGTGGCCGGGGGGGTTGCTAGGAGGACGCCAGCTGCTGGCCAGGGGGTGGGCTGGCGTCGGACAGGCGCGTTTGCTGTCGGAAGCGTGGTGAGTGGCAACACGTCGAGTGACTGACCTCCTTCCCTACAGGTCCTTCTGTGTTCAGCCCGTGGGCCCTCCGGCTCCAAGTCAGACCTGCGTTGGCTTTCTGGGGCTCGGCCCAGTAGGGGGGTGTCTGCCTGCCTGGGGTGCTGACAGCGAGCCCCAGCTGGGCATCCTTTGTTAGTGGTTTAACCCACAGCTGGTCCTGCGTGCTGTGAAGCGGGCGTGTCATGCCCACCTCGCAGGATGCAGGGAGGCCTGATTGAGAACTTGGCCGCAAAGAGCTTTGGGGTCATGGTGCTTTGGGGGTGGCAGTTCACTCGGGTTCATTCCCGTCACAGCCCTTCAGCGCCCAGCCTCTGAGCGCGGCCACCTCTCCCGGTGACCGAAGCGCCAGGCACAGAGCTGCTGTGCACCCTGGCGCGCTGGCTCCCCAGGGGCTCTTCGGGTCCCTGTCTCACCACGGCTGCCCCCACCTGGGCCGCTGCCCACGCGCCCTGAATGTGCCCTGTCCATCGGCAGGTTGAGCGCTAGGCCCGGCGTCGGCGTGCGTTCCCGGGCCGGGGTCCAGCAGAGCCTCCTCGGCCAGCCGACACGCACGGCCACCTTCCAGCAGCGCTTTGACGCCCGGCAGAAGATCGGCCTCTCGGATGCCCGGCTCAAGCTGGGCGTCAAGGACGCGCGGGAGAAGCTTCTGCAGAAGGACGCCCGCTTCCGCATCAAGGGGAAGGTGCAGGACGCCAGGGAGATGCTGAACTCCCGCAAGCAGCAGAGCACGGCGCCCCAGAAGCCCCGCCAGATGGCCGACGCCCGGGAGAAGATCAGCCTGAAGCGGAGCTCCCCAGCTTCCTTCATGGGCCCCCCCATCGGGACAGTGACCCCTGCTCTGAAGCTCACCAAAACCATCCAGGTGAGTGTGGCTCTCCGAGAGCAAAGCCGGCCGCAGCCACAGCTCAGATGGGGCGCGAGAGCTGGGGAGAGGCGGGGGGTACCTGGGGTTCTGTCCGAGAAAGGCGGTGCCTCCGGGGGCGGTGGGGGGTGGGGATCCTGCAGCTCCTCCCTCGGCCCGGGTGGTGGCCCAGGGCTCCTAGAAGAACCTCCGGCTCGGACGCGGGAGTTACGGTGCCGAATGACAAGCCCGTTGGGGCGCAGGCGGCCAGCTCAGTGCCCTGGCCGCAGCAGAGCCCCGCTCTCGCGACACGTGTCTCTGCGGGGGTGACTCTCCTGTCACTCCCGCTTTGGCGGGGAGACGCTCCGCAGCGCCTTTGACCGAGCACGAAAGGCGAGTGCCCCCCGTAGTTCAGGTTCAGCAGCCTCCCGCTCACGGAGCCCCGCGTGGACGCAGCGGCCGAATGAGCACCCCGGTGTTTCAGGTTCCGCAGCAGAAGGCCCCGGCCCCGCCGCACGCCCACCCTGCTGGGATGAGGATCAACGTGGTCAACAACCACCAGGCCAAACAGGTGGGCGCGGCGTCCTCGCCCAGCGCGCCCCGAGAGTGGTGGCGGCCGGCTTGCGGGTGCCTCTTTGCGGTTTACGGGTTTCAGGAAGAAACTTCTTAACTGAGGGAGGGGAGGCCTAGGGAGGGACAGAGGAGCAAACTGAAAGGCAATTTTTTATTAATCATCATGAAGGTAGTGTGTGCGTCATGCAGAAAATTTGGAAAATAGAGAAAAGTTAAGAAGGATCAAAGTTCCCTGCACTCCTGCCCTCCAGAGCCAGCCCTGCAGGAGTCTGCGGGGCGCCTGCCCGCCGGCAGGCTTTGGGTTGCTCTTATTACTTATTTAACGTGCAGTTGCACTCGTGAGCACACGCTCGCTCGCCCAGTTTCAGGCCGTTTTTCATTTTATAATTCAGGCACCTTCTGTGATGCCCATTTCCTGTAAATGTTTTTTAATGACTCCATAAGCTTCCGGTTGCTCTCCCAGTGCATTTGCGCTGTCTGCCTGTAGCTTGCCCGGTGGACACGCGGTGGCTCCGAGCCGGCGGGTGGGGTCTGCACGGTCCGGCCTCTGTCGGCGTCGGCCTCCACGGGGAGGCACCTCGATGTGCTGGCGGCTGCGGCGCCTTCGTCCGGCTTCGTGCGGGGGAGCCCCGCCTTGAGTCCCGTCTCCCTGGGCACCACCCGCCCCCCTCCCCTCCCCGCCACAGCAGCCGCTGCCCGTGTCCTCGCCCCGATGTCTGTGGGCCCTGCTGTGCCTCTCTCACTCGTGTTTCTGGATTTGCAGAACTTATACGACCTGGACGAAGATGACGACGTCATCGCTCCTGTTCCTAGTAAACAGATGAAGTTTGCGGCCTCGGGCAGCTTCGTCCACCACGTGGTAGGAAGCGCGCGCTTCTGCTCTGCTGCGCGTGCCCGGGCGGTGGCGAGCAGGCCCTTACACTGCAGAAGCCGTTCTCGTTCGCGCCGAAGCTTTCAGAACGGGGGCTAGTCTGACCCTGGTTGTGTAAGTGCTGACACACCCAGGCCTTATCGGGGTCCCTGATATTGAGTGCAGAGCCGCTGCGCTAGACGCTTCGGGAAAACCTGAGTGACCGGGGGAACCCCCGTTCTTCCTTTGTGGCAGGGAAGAAATGCCCCTTCCCTCCATGCCACAGCTCTGGCCCGCTCTGGAGTCAGGTTTCCTCGGTTGGGGTGGGAGCGGGGGGCGGACGCTTGTGGGCACCGCCGGGTGCAGCCTGCAGACCAGGAAAGCTCAGAGGCCCGGGCTGATCAGATGTGCAGAGAGAAAAGCCCTTGAGAACTTCGGGCGCCTGTGCTGGGCAGCTCTGTGGGCACGGCCATGGCTGACGGGGCCGGGGCCCCGGGCCGGCGCCTTTGTTTCGCTGTCAGAGGCCCAAAGACTCAGTTTTGGGTGAATTTTCTGGTTACCGTTGAAGCGTAGAGTGACGTGTGGCGGAGGCGGCCAGTTTGTTGGGAGGGGCCGGACCTTTCCGGTCACTAGATTGGTGGTTGCTGGCCAGCCGGCTTGCCCAGCACTGTGTTTAGACGGACATTTGCGTCTCCCCTCCCCCACCCTGCGCGAAGGGGACTCGGGCACAGAGGGCGGTGAGGAGCGGGTCTAGGATCCCAGCCCCAGCAGTCTGGCCCTCGGCCCAGGGTCAGCCCCTCACGGCTCTGGGCCTCGGGCTGGAGGCAGCTGGGCCCCAGGGTGGGCGGCGATTCCTCCAGATTCTGGGCAGCTGGTGAGTCAGCCCCTCCCGCGCTCTGCCCTCGGGCCGCCGTGCCCACCGCCCCCAGCTTGTCTGCAGCCACCTGCCGCCTCCGCTTCACCGCTTTTCCTCAGAGGTGTTAATCCGAGGAGTTTACCGGCTCGTGTTTCCAGGGGTCTCTGTCCCCTGGTAAGGATTGTGGGGGAGGGTCGGAACGTTGCCTACACGCGTCGCTTCTGCAGCGTGTAGCTGATTTCTGGGAGCTGGCAAGGCCAGAGCACTGCGTGTGACCTCTGTCTGGCCGGAACAGGGACCAAAGCTGGGACTTCTGGTTTTTTTTCAGATCGACTGGGAGGCCCGGCCAGCCCACCGTGATAGGGGCGTATCTGGGGCGGCGGTGGGCCCAGGCTTTGGCCCTCTGACCCGCCCCTCTCGTTGGGTTTTGACATTTACAACATCTGAGCGAGCAGTCAGGGCTGCGCGGAAGCTTCTTGAGAGCGCCCGGCATTGCGGAGAGTGGCTGCTGAGGGCACACGGGCAGCTGGCCCTTTTCCTCCTGTTTTGCTTTCCCTGTGGGTTGTCCCTGTGGGTTGTCCCTGGCAGCCTGTTTGGCTCCAGACTGCTAATGGAAGTGGGAAGCCGTGGTCCCCAGGATGGGACTGTCAGCCCCACGGGACCGCCATGTCGCTTGCATCTCAGGTTCCCGTCTGCCTCTTTGTTTAGGCCGGCCTGAGCAGCTCCAAGCTCTCCACGTCCAAGGCCCTCCCTCTCACCAAAGTGGTTCAGAATGACGCCTACACAGCTCCTGCACTCCCCTCCGCGGTTCGAACAAAAGCTTTGACCAACATGTCCCGGACACTAGTGAACAAGGAGGAGCCCCCCAAAGAGCTGCCCCTTGCTGAGGTAGGGTAACGGCGGGGGTGTGGCCGCCTGTGGCGAGCCGGCCTGTGCCAGGGCAGAGGGCCGGGTGGCTGGGTCCTTGCAGTGCTCTGGCAGCTCGTTCTTCCCAACCCCATTTAACGAGTGAGCAAACCAAGACCCAGCCGCTGCCCTAAAGAACTGCAGGCCGCAGGAGCCCCCGTGCTGGACCCTGTCTGGGGCGTGGCCGGCCTGCCTAGAAGAGCCGCTGAAGCACTGAGGGAGCAGCTCTCTCTGCTCGGCAGACCTGGGGCGGGTGAGGGAGGCGAGTTGTCGGGGTGGGTCCTGGAGCAGGGGCAGAGAGGGCCGGGAATGGTGGGGGGGGATGAACGGGGCTGGGGGCACGGTGGGCACCGAGGTCGGGGGGCCCGGGTGTGGCCGGCTCTCCGTGGGCGTATCCTCCGAGCGCGCCTGCCCGCTGACAGGTGAGGTGTACTGTTGAGCGCCCGGCTGCCCTCTGACCTCTGGTCACGCCCTTGCCTCGCAGCCTGTCCTCAGTCCCCTGGAAGGCACCAAGATGACTGTGAACAACCTGCACCCCCGGGTCACCGAGGAGGACATCGTGGTAAGCACCAGGGCCCCTCAGGGCTCACGTACCGGGCCCCCTCACGACCACCCAGGCCTACGGGGCACACTCGGAGAGCGCCCTGTCGGCGCTGAGCGTGACTTCAGGGCACAGAGCAGTCTGCTCAGGGGTCCGGGGCGGGGGGCTGGGACAGGCTGAGTGTCGTCTTCCCCATGGAGTCGCATTGCAGCGCCCGTCCGGCAGGGAGTGCGAGCGCACGGGCAGTCTCTTGAGCGACTCGGTGCCCAGGCTTTAGTCAGAGGCTCGTCACGTGAGCAGCCTCTGCCCGTCGCGTCCCAAAACGGCAGATGCCAAAGGGAAGAGGTTTCACCTTAACCACGCTGTTCCCCAAACAGTTGAGGCACAGTGAGCCTCCGTCAGTTGGTGTGGTGGGAGCCCCCCCAAAGTTCACGTTCCTAGATGCCAGCCCAGGGCCCCTTGGAAGCTGGCCCCTCAGAGGAGAGGGGTCAGGCTGCCTGAGGTCTCTTCCTCACAGCTTCTGAACCGGCCCCGGCGAATCTTGGGGGCTGGGTGGGTCCTCAGCGGGGCCCTTCAGTTCCGCTGTGGCGCCCAGGGGTTGGGGAGTCGTCGGGTCACACGATGACGCCAAAAGAAAGGAAAGAAGTGGTTGGGTGTGGGCTGGTGGCCGACGCCTCTGAGTCCTCCTGGCCCACCCTGCCATCGGGCGAAACCTGACTCAGGTGCCCAGCGAGGGGCCCGGAGCATTGCGTTTGCATTCAGGCAGCCAAATCTGTCCCTTTAGAGACCAGGCACCGACTTCACGCTGCCCCTTCAGGTCACAGGATGGAGACAGCCGGGGTCTGGGCCTCTCCTCGCGGCAGAGCCCGGGCGCTGCAGCCGCCCACACTGGCCGCCATGCTTGCTGCTGGTGTCTTGTTGAACGCAGGTGCTGTGGGTGGCATTTGAAAGCGGGCAGGCGCGCCAGCCAGGGGCGCACAGAACGTAGCCGCTCTGTGTGGTACCTGATGCGTGTGAGGAAATCGGCTTTTTCCTGACTGTGAAAGTAAGAGTAGCTGCTGCTTGTGGAGCACTTCCAGTGAGCCAGGGTCTTCAAAGCACAGAATAGTGACAGAGGGATCCTGTCACGATGGCCGTGGCAGAAGGAGCTGTCAGTCGGGGTCGCCAAACAGGCGAGGCTCAGAGAGCCGCAGTACTGAAACTGGGTCACGCCTTCAGCGCGTATGGATTTGAATATGTAACTTTCCGTCTCTGTTGTTATAACCATTTCAATTCAGTTGACCTGTCCAGCGCCCCCACCCTCACCGTGCATCCTTTTCCGAAGAGAAATAACTTACTAGAAGCCATAGACCTGAGGCAGAGCCCAGACCAGTCCCAAGCCTAGCTGCCTTTGGGTGATCAGTTGTCCTGGTTTTGTGGAGAATTCTCCTGGTTTTTGCACTGAAAATCCCAAGTCCTGGGAAACCCCTCAGTCCAGCCAAACCGGAAGCTTGGTGCTGCTGTGTGGAGCGCCAGGAGCACCTGACAGCATCCCAGGTGACGTTAGCCTCTGCTTTCACTTTCCTGGCGGAACTCTCCGAAATGCCTTACCGTTATCACTGTTGAGGTGAGCGGTGAGGCAAGAGGACTTTGGGGGTGACCTGTGACGGTCCCAGGCGCTGCACGGCTTGTCAGCCCAGGCCCGTCCTCGAGGCCAGCACAGCCAGGCCTCGTCTGCTCCCACATTGGGGTCTCTGGACGTCCTGAAGTGGAGCCTTCTGGAACCTGGGGTGCTGGCGTATCTGAGCAGAGCCCTCTGGAGGGCGTGAATGGCAGGCAGGAGGAGGCAGCCAGATTCTGCCCCCAACCTCAACGCTCTTTTCTTTACAGGAGCTTTTCTGTGTGTGTGGCGCCCTGAAGCGGGCCCGGCTGGTGCACCCCGGGGTGGCGGAGGTGGTCTTCGTGAAGAAGGATGACGCCATCACTGCGTATAAGAAGTACAACAACCGCTGTCTGGACGGTGAGTCTGGAGCCTCGCCCTCCACTCCTACACCTCGGCGCTCCCTGGCCTGCAGCCTTGGGCGCTGGCCTTCCAGGGATGGGTGGGAGGGTGTCCCGCTGCGGCCCCCCGGCATGCTGAGCGCTTGTTCCGCACGGCCTGGGTTCTCGCCCAGCCCCAGCACTGAGGTCTGTCGGAAACACCGTTTCTCTGGGTGGTTCTCTCCGGGCCTGGCTGGGAAAGCCCAGAGCTCATCTCCCTTCCGCCTACTGATGTATTCAGGGCGAGGGCGTGGTCCTCCGGGCCCCGGAACCTTATTTAGTGTTGGCACCAGGTAAGCCCTGCGCCTAGCAAGTGAACTGCTGATTTTACTGAAGTCAGAGTCGCATTGTTCATTTCGGGGTTGTCCGTAGAGAGTGACTTCAGGCGCCCTGCCCGTCCACGCGCTCATCCCTCAGTGTTTGCGGAGCACTGCTGTGGGCCGAGGCCTTGGGCTCGGCAGACACAGCGAATTCTGAAGCCCAGTCTGGGATTCTGGTGTGCGCTTCCCAGGGGGCCGACGATGTTGCACTTTTTCTTGTGTGCTTTTTTTTCTGTTGTTAAGATTTATTTATGCATAAAGCTGGGTTGTAGGCCAGAGGCGTGGAGGGTGAGAGGATTCACCAGAGACAGAGCGGGGAGCAGAGCAGGCGGATCCACTGAGATACACTGCTGAGGGGAGCAGCGGGGAGACAGGAGAGGTCTGCTGCACCCTGTTGCGAAGCTCCCTGGTCGCGGATCGAACTCGTGCTGCAGTGGCTGTGGACAGCTTCATAGGCTGAGACTTGACTTAACCCCTGCGCCACCAGGGAGGCCCCTCATGTGCTTATTGAGTGTGTGTCTTTGGAGAAATGTACCTGCCTGCGGTCTTTGTCCCCTTTTTAATTAAGTGGCTTTATTATTAAAAGTGTTCTTTATATATTCTTGATATGTCACTTCGTAAATGGATTGCCCATATTTTCACCCATTCTCTGGGTGGCTTTTTCACTCCTCTTCAGTGTCTTCGTTTTCAGCTACATGTTCATTCCTGAGCCCTCTTCACTGCGCCCCACGAGTGCTGGTTTGCTGTGTCTTTATTTTCATTCTTCTGAAAGTGTTTTCTAATTTCCCTAGTAATTTCTTTCTTGACCTGTTTGTTACTTAGGCTTATTTTAACTTCCATGTGTTTGTGAATTTCCAGACTTCTTTCTGTTCGGTGAGTGTTGAGGAGACTGTATGTGTTCCTGTTGTGCAGGCGTCTCTTACGTTAGCTGGATCGGGGCGGTGTCCCCTTGGTCTTTTTCTTTGGTCTTCTTCTGCCTAAAAGTGAAGTATTGAAATCTTCAACTAGTATCATCACCTTTCACTTCTGTTAATTTTTGCTTCTTGTATTTGACGTTCTGTTGTTAGTGGCACGGATGAGTGTGATTGTTTCCTTCCTAGCGGATTGCCCTGTTAATCAATTACGAAACAATCCTCTTTATTGCTAGCAGCATTTTTTGTTCTGAAGTCTAATTTGTTGTATATAGCACTCGCTTCTTCCGGCTCCTGTTTGGGAATGTGTCTTTTGACATCCTTTCACTTTTCTCAGCCTTTTGGTACCTTTAAAACCTAAAAGCTTGTTCCCTGTGATGGTATTTGGTTGGATCTTATTTTTTATGCAGCCCCAATCCAGTGTGACTTTTTAAAATCCAGTCCAGTATGGTAGTTGCCGGCTTTTGAATGGATTGTTTACAGTCCCTGTGTGTTTAATGCAGTTTTATTTGACATTATGTGAATTTCGTGTACCATTTTAATTCCTTTAATGATATATTTTCCCCACTTTTATTTGGTCACTTTCTTGGTGCTGCTCAAGGCCTTAGAACATACTCTAACCTACCAGGACCTGTTTAGTTAGGTTAACGCTGACCTTTGATTCTAGTGAAGGATAGCAGCATTATTCCTCGGTAGCGCTACTCCTTCTTGTGGGGTTGCATTTCTTATTCAGTGTTTGTAAGTTAATATTTTCCTTCGTTGTTGTTACTGTTCTTACCACACCTGGGTACAGCGGGAGGCTGTGCTCAGTACCAGTTCGTTGTTCAAAGGAGACGCCTGTGCATATGCTTTTGAGTCCTCTTTCCACTTAATTTTATAAACTTTATAAATTTCAACTTGATTTTATACTTAACTTCCCCTTACTGTGTGCTCCACAACGAGTGCTAATGGCGTCACACCGCGGCCAGCTTCCACCCTGCCCCTCCTCTCCTCCTGCAGGAAGCGCCTTGCTGGCCCTGTGCTTCTTGGCTGGTGTTGCGAGCTCTGCTGGTCTCTGGCTTTGCTGAAGCCCGGCCCCAGCCCTGCCGCCCGGCCCCGCGCTGCGCCGTTGGGTGCTCTGACCCCATGAGGGCGGTCGCACACGGCCGCGTCTGGAGCTGAGTCGCTCTCAGGACAGAGCTCTATTTGTGTTTCTGTGTTTTTCAGGGCAGCCAATGAAGTGCAACCTTCACGTGAATGGGAACGTCATCACCTCAGACCAGCCCATCCTGCTGTAAGTGCGGGAGGCGGGCACCCCGGGGGTCAGGCGGAGCTTATCTGCCCGTGTGTTCTGCGTGGTCCTCTTGTTATCCCCAGGGGTGAATTGCCTGTACCCCAGCTTTCCTCCGCTCTGAGGCGGGTCAGTCAGGACACTTACATCCTGTGCAGTGTAGCCTGTGGGGCTGTTCCCTCCGGGACCGACCCCCCAGAGGCTGTAATCACGACCTCCTCCCCAGCCTTAGGTTTAGAGCTACCTAGGAAGTGGACGACAGGCCAGTTGTGTCCCCCTTGACGCGGCTGTGTGCACACCCCCGTGGGCAGGAAGTCCGCCCTCCCGTGACCAGCCTGATGGAGACAGGGCCAGGTGCTGCCCCTCACGTGTTAGCCCCGGGCACACACAGCTGGCCAGGTCTGAGGCCTTTGGAGCCTGAGAGGCCTTCAATGCCTGCACTGGCGGGACGCAAGACAGAGACGATCACACACTGCCCGGGGTGGGCTGGAGAAGGCCTGAAATAGACTTTGAAATTAATGCCAGCATTTGAACCCTAGGTATCAAAATGTGTGATTTCGGCATGTTTCTTAAACTGTATTCCAGAAATAAGTTGTCTTCTGAAAAGTGGGTTTTATGTTCTATTAAGTTAACATTGGATGAAACCCAGCTAAGTTGATTTCTTCAAGACTTGTTAGAAGGCGTATCGTGGCGATGGGCGCGTCCTCCTTGAGGAATGTGATGTCTCCTCAGCTACTGCCCAGCTGGCGCCGCTCAGATTTCGCGTCAGCAAAGGAAAAAAGGATAGGCTTGTCGCGAGATGGAGTGCGCTAAAGAAAAAGCCTTCTGTTCTGTTTGGGGCCTAAGCCCCACCAGGCTCAGTGAGGAGCGCGTCCCCTCCCCGTCTGGGGGAGGCCGACGAGATTGTCACTCTGCTCTGCTCTCCACAGACGGCTGAGTGACAGCCCCGCGGTCAAAAAGGAGAGTGAGCTGCCTCGCCGGGTGAATTCTGCCACCTCGTCCCACCCTCCTGCCGAAGTGGACCCTGACACCATCCTCAAGGCGCTCTTCAAGTCCTCGGGGGCCTCTGTGGCCACGCAGCCCACAGAGTTCAAGATCAAACTTTGAGGAGGGAGCGGGGCAGGGGAGGGCGGCTGTCTCCCGAGCCGGCCTTGTGCCCAGCGGGTGTCGGACTGGAGGCCCCGCACCGGGAGGGTGCGGGGCAGAGCGCTTCCTCACTGGATGGGACCCGCCTTGGTGTTGTGTTCTGCCCTGTGCTCCTCTGTGCGTTGCCATTTCCTGTAGTGTGTGTCTTCTCCCTCTGTCTCTCCACCAACGTAAGCTCGTGTTTCTCAGCCTCGCCCCTCGCCTCAGCCCCGCACCGATGACTCACCTGGAAACGGCGCCCCGAGTTCTCTGGGTGGCTCCTGGCAGTCCGTGGAATGTGGCCAGGGACCGTTTGAAGGATACTGCTTTCCCTAGGGCGACGTTTTTTCTCTCCTTTCTTTTCCAACTTTTCAGACAAGTTAGGGCTTGAAAACCCTGCCCTCCCAGGGGGTCAGCTCGAGCAGTGCCACCCCGCCGGCTCACGAGAGTGGTCGCAGACCTCTGGTCCCTCGCCACGCCTGCCCACAGTGTGGTCTGGACAGGGTCCTGCGGCCGGGCAGGTGAGGCCGCCGCTCTGCAGGGAGGGCACACACCGGTCTGGCTCGGCGCACCTGTGCCTCGGGCGGCTGGAGTCACCTTGCAGTTCACGTTCCCCGAGGGTCCCGCCGAGGGCCCTGCCAGAGCACTCTGGCCATCTGGGCCCACCGCCGGGGGGCTCGGCCTCCCTCCCAGGCCCCGCCCAGCATGGCACTAGGCACAGCCTGGTTTTGGCGTAGATGTCAGCTCCCTGCTGCTTGGATCTGAAGGGTCTGTCCCGTCTGCGACATTGCGTGTCTCGCGGCGTATTTAAATGGGACACGCTACTTTGTGCCCAGCTCTCCCTTGCTGGCCTCGGCTGTGTCTGGGACAGTAGCTGGGGAGGCTGAGAGAGGTGCAGCTGCCCCCGAGAGGCAGGTGCCCACTCTTGTGATCCCCCCCATTCGCCATGACCAGGGGAGTATTTTCCTGCCTTGGCAGTGGAGGGGCGCAGGTGGGGGTAGGGACTTAGAAGAACAGGCAGCCGGGTGAAAGCTGGCGGCCCCAGGCAGCCCCCGAATGCCAGGATCACGTCGTTCCCATCGCTGTCAGTCTCCTGCTGGCGTGTTGGGGCTGCCCTAGGAAGCCAGGCTGGCAGAGCTGGAACGAGCTGGGGAACAGGATCTTGGACTCTGCAAAATCAGTAGCAGGTGTGGTAAAAGGCACAGCCCGGAAAATGAAGGGGCCCTGAGATACCAAGAGTCTTCCATATCCTGCTTGAGGCCACCCCATGAAGAAAAACCTAGAGACTCATGTTTGCACAAATTGTCCAGCAGGAAGGACCCTAGGTTTGAATCCAGCTCTGATGTCCAGACCTGGGAAGTCCAAGGAATGTGCCTGATGCTCTCCACTTTCTGGTTCTTTAAAGAATGCTGCTTTTCTTCCCTTTCCCCTTCAGTTGGGTGCAAAATTAGTTCTCTTCAGCAGCTGGAAGACATTCCTCCTACACTTTCACTTCTTGGGACAGAGAGCGCCCAGGCAGCAGCACCTGGTTCTCAAGTGCCGGGGACACTTGGGTACTGCCTCGACTGCTTTGAGCGGAGATGGCGCACGCTCTGCCTGCGTGGCTTTGCCCTCCCTCCCCTCCAGCCCTGCGCCGCTCTTGTGGTTTTAGAATTTCATTGAGTGATGAATGGCCACTCCCTGGCCGTCTGGCTGCGGGCCTCTGGATAGCCGTACGGTACTTCACCGGGTGGTATGTTTGCCTCCCTGCCTGCACGGGGTGAGCCTGGGAAACGGAAGAGAACGTGTTGGGCCATCCCATGTCCCTCTCCATTCCCCGCTCCCCTGCATCACCACCTGTTTCTCTTGTTCAAAAGGAGAGGAAGAGGCTTTAAGGGATAGAGGAGACTGTGTTACCCATTTCTGAATAAACATTTGTTATTCCTACTCTTTGAGCTGTCATTTCTTAACACTTAGTGGTCTGCTCACATATTAGTACGTGTTTTTGTCACTAGTAGCAGGTGGCCGCTCACGTATTAATATGTGTCCATCTAGTTTCCGGTTTTTCACGCCACGGTGGTTTTATTTGGAACTATTAGGAGCTGTTTCTTTGCTCGTACTCCGTCTAGAAGCTTTACACATTGTTTTGGTGAAAGTGTAAGGTGTTTTATGAGAAATGTTACAGTTTTTTTAATATCCAGTAGTTCAGTTGTGTGTGTTTTATTGAATGCTTCTACCATTCATGCGGTGGCACAGAAAATGGCCGGCCCCAAGGGCTGGTAAATTTAAAGGGCACCGGCGCACAAAGTGTTAAAGATTCTGATTCATGACCTTGTAGGACCTCACACCAGAAAAGCAGCATTTCCCTCTGCTTTACTCCTCCCATCAGCTCTGAGCTTGGAACAGTTCTCACAGGACTTGCTGAGCTTCAGTCTCCACAGCTGAGAAACAGTGTTAGCGTCTGTGGCAGCACCTGGCAGTACCTGGCAGCATGGTAACCCCCCATCTCTAGGCCTCATGCCTTGCCGTGTGTGACTGTGGTCAGCCCCAACATAGAACTGTTCATAGGCGATGAGCCCGGCCTCTGGCTTCTGCCCTGGTTTGAAGAATTTCCACTCATGAGTGAAATTTATCTCTTAGGCGTTAAGAAAATTAATGATTTTTTTCCCCACTGTGGTAAACTACACATAAAATTTACCAACTTGACCTTACATGATTAAGGGCCTAATAAAAAGATAGAACCTTATATATGTCACAAATGATGGAGCATGAAGCTCTATAAAGCAAGTAATAGAATTAAAGCAATATTGATGATAATGGTAAGGGATGACTATACTCCCAGCTGTGGACAGATCGACAGGACGATAAGGCGATAATAGCCTTAATTGAGCTAGATCGATAGGCATAATAAATAAACATCTACAGAACATTCCCCCCTACACAACAAAATAGGTGTCTTTCTCGTGCACATGGAACATTCTCAGGAATTGACCATGTTTTTGGACACAAGTCAGGTGTTAAACTTCGGAAGATTGAAATCATACCAAGTATGCCTTCTGATCATAATGTAAAAGAATAAAAAAGGAAAAAACCTCAAACAGGGAGCTTAACATGTTGCTCAACAACCACTGGGTGAAAGAGGAAATTACAGCAGAAATTACCTGGAGGTTAATGAAAAAGAGGCTATACGCTATCATTTACGAGACGCAGCAAAATGTGAGTTAAAGACGTTAACTGCAGAACAGACCAACATTACAAAGCAAGACATCACAGATGAACAATTTAACATACCTAAAGCAACCTGAAACAAAACCTAGTGTTAGTAGAAGGAAAGAAATAATAAAAATTAGAGTAGAAAGAAATGAATTAGAAACCAGGCTAGAAGATGAGTGAAACAAAGTTGGTTCTTGGAGAAGATAAAATTGGTAAGCCTTTAGCTAGGCTAACAAAAGAGAAAACTAAAAGAAATGAAAGGAGAAATCACTGCAAGTGCCATAGAAATACAAAGGATCATGAGATGATTATGACCAAATGTATGATAAATTGAATAATCGAAGATACTACAAATCTTAAGAACAACACAGTTTACCAAGAGTGAAGCAGGAAGAACAACCACAATTATGGAAAAAAAATTTTTGAATATTTATGCATACAATCTGGGGTACAGACCAGAGATGTGGGGCGGCGAGAGGGTTCACCAGAGACAGAATGGGGAGCAAAACAGGCAGATCGACAGAAACACACTGCTGAGGGGAGCAGCGGGCGAGGCAGGAGAGGTCTGCTGGGCCATGTGGGAATCTCCCCGGCCGGGTGTCAAACTCTTGTCACCGCTGCTGACAGCTCCACAGTGCAGCACCCAACCGCTGCGCCACCGGGGAGGCCCACAATTACAGAAATTGAAACAATAAGACACCTCTCACCAAATAAAAGCTCAGGATCAGATGACTCTTTAAAGTTTGAATTTTATCAAACTTGAAAGAAGAATTTATGCCCACTTTACTCAAATTCCCAAAAATCAAAGAAGAGGGAATAGGGCCTCACTGGTGGCCTAGGGGTTAAGTCTCAGTGTTATCATCTCTAAGGCCTAAGTTCCATCCCTGGCCAGGGAACTGACCCACAGGGCGCAGCAGACCTCTCCTATCTCCCCACTGCTCCCCTCAGCAGTAGATTTCAGTAAATCCGCCTGTTCGGCTCCCCACTTTGGTGAATCCCCTGGAGGCTCCTGTGACTCAGGACGTGGTGTCCTGGTAAGGACAACCTGAGCCAGTCCTGATAGGCTACTAGGTTGATCCTTGAAGTGTGGAAGAAATGGTGGCCCAGTAAATAAGGTGAGAACAGAATCATCATGGCCAGAGTATTCAGGGCCTGAAAGGCTCAGCGCGGTGGCAGTGCCAGCATAGATGTACTCTGGAAAGAGCAAATCCAGCAATAATGTTCCCTCAAGCAGTAATGAATACACTAATGCCGGGCACGGACACCCCCAAGAGCTCGCGTGTTGTCCTCTGAGGCAGAGTGGATACTTGGACTGGGCTCCCAGGGGTCAGCAGGGATGACAGGATTCCAAAGGAGAGGTTCACTGATGCACTGAGCAGGACAGCCGCGAGGCAGTGGCAGCCAGGGAGCCTGGGACTGCAGGTTCTGTGCCGACGACGGAGACAGGCTGTTCCCGGCCCCCAATACCACTTGACTTTTATAGGATGGAAAGAAACTGAACAGGAGGCCCCTGAAACTGCTGATGGGAGACCTCAGGGAGCTCCCCATTGTCAAGCCTGAGTCAGTCCTCAGACCAGAGGTCACTGAATGACAGGGAGCCTGGTCCCTTGTGAAGAACTCTGTGATGCCTCAGCAAATATTTGCGGTGGCAATGCCACCAATCCTTCGCCAAAGGGACCAGCAACCAGTAAGCAACTCTCGCTGGGAAAAGGGCTGTTGGGTACATGGTCTGGACAGGCCTTGCTTGCCAGATACGTCTAGAGGGCTTGGGCTTCTCTCTGTTTACACTTGCTCCCTGGGTGAGCCCCCTCTGACAGCCTTTCCTAACACCCAACCGTTGCCAGCTCCTGTGGGTATCTCCCTGGTCTTTAGTCTCACATCCATCTGCCCACCCAATGTCTGCCCTGTGATGGCTAACAGGTATCTCAACCTTTCCCGTGCCAAAACCGCATTTCCTACAGTCTTCCCATCTTTTTTTTTTAATCCGAATCTTTATTATTATTGCATGCAAGAACTGGGGTGTAGGCCAGAGGTGTGGGGGTGGTGTGAGAGGATTCACCAGAGACAGAGTGGGGAGCAGAACAGCGGATCGACTGAAATCCACTGCTGAGGGGAGTAGCGGGGAGACAGGAGGGGTCTGCTGCGCCCTGTGGGAGGCTCCCTGGCCGGGGATCGAACTCAGGCCTCAGTAGCTGCTGATAGGTTCATAGTGCTGAGACTTAACCCCTGGGCCCCCAGGGAGGCCCACAGTCTTCCCATCTTGATAGAAGACACCATCCTGCTCGTTGCTCACACCCCAAAGCCTAGCAATGTTCCCAGCTTTCTCATTCTGCAAATCCAATCTGCTAGCAAATCCTATAAGGATTCTCCAAAACCCACCTAGAATCTGACCATCTACGTCACTTCCTGGTGAGCAAGCGACTCTCTTTCCTCTGGGTTATGGTAGTGGCGTGGACCCACTCTTGCTCTTGCCCTTGCCCTCGGGAGGTCTAGGGGGCAGTAGGGCGACCAAGGAAGGGACTGTTACACATCACTCCCCTCTGCTCAGAATCCCACCACACTCAGGGTAACAAAGCGTTTCTGGAGGTCCCCCTGACCTCCGGTATTTCCAGCCAGACGTGCTGCAGCCACAGGCTCTCCCTGTATTTCTCTACCACAACAGGGAGGTCACCCTCCTCACCCTCCAATATTTGTTCAAAACCTCACTTCAGCTAGGCCTTTGTCTAATTTAAAATGGCAACGCCACCCTCATTACACTCCCCATCGTCCATGTTCCTCTTTGCGCCGACGGGTCTGCTTTACATGTTGCTCCTTGGTGTTTCTTGTTTTCTCCTCCCATGGGGAAGCCCGGATTTCGTCACCCCTGCGCCTGCCCCTCGCACCAGTGTCCGGAGCGCCCGCCGCTGTGGCAGGACTGGACTAACCAACATGGCAAAGTCGAGTTCGCGCCGTGACTCGCCCGGGCCCGCGCCCAAGCCACGACTCCCACGTCCCGCTGACTTTATTTGGAGCAAAGCAAAGCTCGGCCCCAGAGTGACCCTGGCGGAAGAAGCGGGCTAGGAACCGAGCGGAGGCACCAGCCCTTAGCGTGGTTGTCGTCATGGAAACGCGCCTGCCCCAGTGCCGAACTACAACTCCCAGCGGCCCCCGCCACTTCCGGTCGGCAAGATGGTGGCGCGCAGGAGGAAGCGTGCGGCGCGGGACTCCGAGGCTCGGATTCCGAGCCCGCCGGGCTACTCGGGTGAGGGGCTCCGGGACGCGGGCCCAGGGCCGGCCAGGCTTCGCTGGGAGGTGGCTCGGGGGTTGGCGGTGGTCCCGGCAGGTCGTGGGGTCCCGGAGCCTCAGGCCCACGCGGTGCCCTGCGCTGCTCCGGCCGCGCTCCCCCAGGAAGCCCGTGTGGGCCCCGCCTCGCGAGCCCAGCGCTGCCCATACTCTCCGGGACGAGCCCGGATCCGTCGCACCCCTCCCTGCCAGGCGAGCCCACCCGCGTCTCCCCTCTCTGCACTTCCTGGTCCCGCCCCAGCTTGTCAGGTGCCCCACCGAATGCTTCTGCTTCTGGTCTTGCCGCCGCCTCTGTCCCCGCGACGTGCCAGCTTGTGGTTTGTGGTCAGACGAAATCACATCTTGCCTCACGCCCACCGTAGACCCCCACGGCCCCATCCCAGGCGCTGACGGGAGCACCTGAAACAAAATCCCAAGTTTTCACAGTTGACTGGCGCGCGCCCAGACCTTCCCACTGGTGCGACCAGAAGCTCTGTCTATTCCTCCGAGGCAACAAGCTCTTGATACCCTCAGGTTTTGGCGCTTGCTGTGCCCGTGTCCTCAGTTCCTCAAGTAGCCGCTCCCCCTCTGGACGGCCTCACGCCTTCTTTCTTTGGTATTTGAGGTCATCTTATTATATGAGTTCTTTGTCTCTTCTGGCCCTGTGGCCGCCCTCTGTGCTCAGAAGGTGGGGGGAAAGAACAGCCCTGAGGTTTGCGCTGATTAAAACGCCCTTATCCACATAATCATACAAATTCAACGAAAGGCCGTGGGGGAAGCGGTGAGGGGCCCCTGTGGATGTGACCTGGCGTCAGGTTCTCCCAAGGAGTGAAGCCAGAAACCCAAAGAAGAGGCGCAGAGAAGGGGGCTAGTGTCCGGTCAGGCCCTGGCTTACTGCAGTTACGGGTGCGCCCAGTGACTGGGAGGAGGGTGCAGGAGGAGGCCGCACAGGTGGGCAGGGTCCTGCAGGGCCTCTAGCCACACCCAGTAAGGATTTCGGGCTTCACCCTATGAGCAGTGGGGCTGCTCTCTCTCCCATTTCTCTCCCCACCTTAAACTTTTGCCCTCTACATCGCCTCTCCCACCCCCGTTGGGGCGCTGCTCCTGGGCAGATGTTTCTTGGCTCTCCAAGCCTACCCAGCGTTCCCCACGGGCCTGGCACGGGGAGAGCTCAGTGAGGATGGACAGACAGATGAGACTAGCAAGGGTCAGCCTGAACCTGATTTTTCACACCCTTCCTCCCCACCTGTTTCTCTTCCAGCCATTCCGATCAAGTTCTCTGAAAAGCAGCAGGCTTCTCATTACCTCTATGTGAGAGAGCACAGAGTTCGAGAAGGCACCAAGTCTTCCTGGCCTCAGAAGAAGACCCTTTTTGTCCTCAATGTGCCCCCATACTGCACAGAGGTAAGCCAATGTCTGGGAGGGAACCGGTGGGCTCCAGTCAGGGCTCCAGGCAGCGCTGGGCTCCAATGGCCCCACCAAGTCTGGTGAGGTGGCAGCATCTCCCAGAAGCCCCACGGGGGGTGCCCAGAGGCCTGCCCCTCTCGTGACAGGAAATTGGCCTTTTAAAGCTGTGCTAAGAATAACATCCTAAGGAGTCCAGAGGTTTTCATTATTATCCAGAATTGCAGAATCGCATGTTATTTCCCCCATTCTAACAGTGATATGTGTCCATCGTGAGAAATAAGGAAAGTTCAAGAGAATCAGCTTCCTTCTAGATTTGCTACCCATGTCCATTAAATTTTTTCCCCAAAAAAGCTGTTAAACTTAATGTAGATTTACAGAAGAACAACTAAGGGAATTGCTGGATTATGAAGTTTTGTTTTGAAAAGGAAGTATGATTTCTGAAAGAGTCTCAAGTGCCAGAGGGAGAAAGAAGCACTAAGAGGAGAGCTGTCACTTTTAATCTTTGCTGAGGCAGCGTGGTCAGCGCCAGGTGGACAGCCGGGAGGGCGCCTAGTTAGAACCTGATCCTGCTTTTGCGATCGTTCACCTAGAGAGGCTGACCTAGAGGGGACTTCTTCCCCAAGATGGCCCCCACGAGCGCGAGTCCGTGCAGCTGGGTGAGGAGACCAGGCAATTGGAGGGTCCCGTCGGCAAGCCCAGGCTCAACCCACTGTCTGCTCCCTCAGCACACTGCCCCGGGAGGCCTGGCTTTCCCCAGCTTTTAACAAGAGAATCTCCCAGGCTGCTGCCTCAGAGTAGGGGGGCTGCGTTTTGAGGACGTGCCGGCCCCGGCCTCCCTGTTTGCCCTGAGGTGGGGCAGACACAGGCTCTGAGACCGGCAGGCCCGCTACCCTAGCGGCGTGCGGGCGCTGGGCTGGGCCGCTGTCGAGGCTCCCCTGCTCCCCTCGCAGGAGTGCCTGGCCCGCCTCCTCGCCCCGTGCGGCTCCGTCCAGTCTGTGGAGCTGCAGGAGAAGCCGGACCTGGCCGAGGGCCCAAAGGAGCCCAGGTCGAAGTTTTTTCAGCCCAAGCCCGTTCCGGTAAGCCTTGCCGACCTGGGGCTGCTAGGGGGTGGGTGGGGCTGGCGCCCGAGGGGCAGGTGGTGGCTGTCGGACTTGGGCAGCGCCCCTGCCAGCCGAGGCCTGTCCTCGAGACGTGTGGGGGTGCTGTGCGTCCTCCACCGACGGTGGCTCGTTCTCACGCTCGGTGGGCCCTGCGGAGCCTGTCCGGGCGGCTGTGCTCTCCATGGAGACTGCGCCACGCCTCCGGCACTGCAGTGTTGGTGCGTCTGCCCGTTCGCTCCGGCCCCGCGTAAGCGCTTTCATGGTGCCCCTCCCGGAGGGGAGGAAGGGCCCTGTGGCCTCTCCCCGGGGAAGCGGTGGGAACGGCGCTTCTGGAGTCCGGCGGATGACTCCGGGGCCCCTGGATGGCGGCCCGACCTCTTGGCGGGCCTCACGTCCGGTGACGAGCCCAGCTGAGGACAGCGCGCCGGGCAGGTGTGCGGTGACGGGCAGCGCGGAGGCTGCCCGTGCTGTGACGTGTCTCCCCCCGCCAGGGCTTCCAGGTGGCCTACGTGGTGTTCCAGAAGCCGGGCGGGGTGGCGGCTGCCTTGGCCTTGAAGGGCCCGTTGCTGATCTGCACCGAGACTCACCCCGTGAAGAGCGGCCTGCACAGTCAGTGCGGGGCTGGGGTCGGCGCCCTGGGCCTGGGCTGGGGGGGCCTGAGCCTGGCACTCGGGTGGGAGCGGTGAGGCCCTAGCTTGCCCCCGCTAGAATTTTCTTTACCGCCCTGAGCCACACGGCTCTGTTCTCTCGCCCGTTCCGTGTCCTGTGAGCCCAAGTGAGGTCCAGCTAGTCTGGCGGGCCCTGCGTGCGCCCCGAAGGTCTGCCCGAGGAAACCCCGTTTCCTCACCCCTTCTCCCTCAGAGTGGATCGGCGACTACGCAGACTCGGTGCCGGACCCGGAGGCCCTGCGTGTGGAAGTGGACACGTTCATGCAGGCCTACGACGAGAAGGTCGCCCAGGTGGGACACGTGTGGCTGTGAGGAAGACGGGGGCACGGCAGGCTCCTGAGCCCGGGTGTGGGCGCTGGCAGCCTGTCCCTCGCCACCCTGAGTGCCCAGGCGCCGTTTTCCCTGCTGACCCCGGGCCACCTGCCTGGAGACATCTAGTGCTAGACGGTCTGTAGGGAATGCACCGCCGGGCTGGAGGGGGCCAGGTCGGCGCAGCTACGCCCCTGCTGCCCAGTCCTCAGGTCCGTCGGGGCGGAGGGAGCAGCAGGTGCAGGGCTGGGGGCTCGCCGGGGTGGTCTGGGTGCCAGGGAGCCGAGAGGGGCAGGTGAGGGGTGCTCCCGGGCTGCAGGCCGACCTTGGGGCCTGCCCGGCCCCGGCCATTCCTTGCAGGAGGAGGCTAAGGCCAAGGAAGAGGAAGGGGTCCCCGACGAGGAGGGCTGGGTGAAGGTGACCCGCCGGGGCCGGCGGCCCGTGCTCCCCCGGACGGAGGCGGCCAGCCTGCGGGTGCTGGAGAGGGAGAAGCGGAAGCGCGCCCGAAAGGAGCTGCTCAACTTCTACGCCTGGCAGCACCGCGAGACCAAGATGGAACGTAAGGGCGCCCGGCCCCTGCCCTCAGCCGCAGGCCTGTGGGGCGGCTGCCGGCAGAGCGGTGGGGTCTCCCCAGCATGGACTCCCCAGTGGGTTCCTCAGTTTGGGTCCCAGCAGCCACCCAGGTCGCGGTCTGGGGGCACCCCAGGGGCAGCTGCATTTGCCCAGCGGGGGGGCTGGGCCGCTTAGAGGCGCCCGGGCTGGGGGGGCGCCCGGGGCCGAGTGCTAGGGCTGGCAACTGGGGGTGACACTGTCAGTTGAGGGCATTGGCACGTCAGGGGTGTCAGGGGTGTGTGGAGGCGCCTGCGGCCCGCCCGGTGGTGATGGTGCTGGGTCTCTCTGGGGGCTGCCCGGGGTGGGCAGTGCCTCACTGCACCCCACTGCGGCCCGCCCTCCGTCATCTCCACCACACACACCCATCGGCCGGGGTCACTGCCGTCTCCACACTGGGGTGGAGCCTTTACCTCTCGTAGAGCCCCCCAGTCTGCTGCAGTGGGGGTTTCCCGGCACCCCTCGAGCCTGCTCCCCTTGCCTCAGTGTGCAGGTTGGGGTAAGGGCGTGTGGTTCGCTTGCTCCCTTCGCTGGAAAGCCAGGCCTGCGGTCTCCGGCACTCAAGCTGAAGTGGGGGAGGCAGCACTGAGCTCCCCAGCTAGGAGCAGGGGGCACGTGGCCCAACCCTGCTTCCTCTCCCGACTCCCCAGATCTGGCACAGCTGCGCAAGAAGTTCGAGGAGGACAAGCAGAGGATCGAGCTGATGCGGGCCCAGCGCAAATTCCGACCCTACTGAGCCGCGGCCACAGAGGCGGTGGCGGCAGGGCGCAGGCTGCGCTCCTGCGGGGCGTGCGCATCTCTGAGGGGGACAGTCACCTGTGGTCTGGGGCTTCGGCAGTCTGACCCGGTGCTGGTCAGGCCCGCCCGGCCTGAGCATGTGGCCTGGGAAGTGGCCCTTCCGGCCCCCACCCCACCCCAGCCTCTCTCCCCTCTACCCTCCCTTGCAGCAGGAAAGCCCCCCTCGGAAGCTGGGAGAAGACAGGAACCGTTTATTTTCAGTTTACAAAAGTCCCTGGGCTGTGCGTGAGATCCCGGCCCCTGGCAGTGCCACCCCTTGAATCGCAGTCGCAGGTCAGCGTCTCGGCGTTCTCGCTTCCCCAGCTCTGCCCTGGGTTCGGCCGTCCCCCCGGCCTACTGGTGGCCTCAGGAGCAGGGGGTCGGCGGTGGGCACGAGGTCTTGGGGCTACAGCCGCGCGGGGCCTCCCTCGTCCTCTAAGAAGGAGCCGACTGCCCCGGCCACGAGCTCGGGCTGGTTCAGGTGGACGTAGTGGTTGCCCTGGACCTCCACGTACTGGAACCGCTAGAGGAGAGTGGGGCGCAGTCAGGTGCGGCCCGGGGGCTCGGCAGCCCCTGCGGTGGGGGTTTGTTGACAGCGCCGTGGCTGGGCTGCACTGCAGCAGCTTGGTGGGTGAGTCGGGCCCGACTGGGAGGGGGGAGTGCAAACTTGGGGTTCTGGACCACTGTCAGCTGAAGCAGAGCTTGGCTGGAGGGGTCGGGCTGCTGGTGCTGATCATCATGGAGGCCTGCCCGAGAGGCGGCCCCAGGCACACTCGGTCCTGCCTTGACCGGACCGCTGGGCTCTGCTGGTCCCCCAGCCGGCCAGGCGGCTTCCCGTCTAGGGCAGCGCTACAGGCAGGTGTTTGTGGGTAGATGATCCTGGAATGCCCGGTGGTCCCAGGAATGGGGGTAAAGGTCAAGGTCAGCTCAAGTTCCAACTTGGAGACCCACCCCTGCTGCCAGCAGCCCTGATGGGCGGGTGCAAGGTCATCTGCTGTTTGGGGCCTATAAAATGGGGTGGGGTGGGGGCCGGGGGGCCTCCTGCCGAGTTGGGCTTGGCCCAGGACAATAAACTGGAAGATTCTGCCAGTACCGACTGTCTCTGGTGTTGAGACTGTCTCTGGTGTTGACGCGTGACCCCAGAGTTCCAGGGGCTGCGGCCACAGCAGGAGTGAGCCTGGGGGCTCGGGGGTCTCAGACCTGGGGCTGGGCGGGGGGCGACGGGGCCCCGTGTGGCGTGATGCCCTTCCTGGACCCCACACCTACCTCTCTCAGGGTGGATCTCAGTGTGTCGATCAAGAAAAGCGCTTGCTTCTGGTCGCTGTCGTTCTCTCTCCGCACGTCGTAAAATCCTTGGACTGATCTGAGCGAGAAGAAACAGTCCACATTGGCGCTGGCTCCTCGCGGTGCCTCCCCAGCGGGGCCGCTCGTCAGCCTCTGCTCACACAGTGAGGCCCTGCCCGGCGCCTGGGTGTCTGGGGGGTCGCTGGGCGCAGAGCTGGGGGCCCAGCGTCGTCCTCAGTCCCATTTAAAATATTAGAAACAATTCCATTAATACACATTTTAAAAATAACCGTGTAACGGAAGTTGCAACAGAAGTGTAATTCCACGGCTGAGTATGTTCAGTGGTGCGACCATTGCCAGAGTTAATTTTAGAAATTTTCATCTCAAACGCACCCACTCTCCCGGGCACGCAGCTCCCAGACGCAGGCCTCTGACTGACTCGGGTTCCCGTCTGGCCTGGCGTGACTGGAACCACACGACAGTGTACTCTGCGTCTGGCTTTTCACGCCACGTTTTCAAGGCCTTTGGGGCGGGGGTGGGGGGTGGGGGGGGCGTTGGTGCTTCCCTCCCTTGTGTGGCTGAGGACATGGTGGGGAGACCACCCTGCTCGCGGGCTGGCCCCTCACGGACGCCCTGGTCTTTGCTGCCCACTGGCGGCCCGGGCCGGCCTCTCCAGCCCCTGTACTGGGTGCTGAGGCCAGGGGGGTGTCCCCGGGGACCACGGTTCTGCCTCGGGTGTGCCGCCACCCGCGGGTGCAGTGCTGCGTGGGGCCGTGGGGTGGGGAGTGGGTCTGCGCCACCCCAAAGGATGTTATCAGCCCTGGGCACCGGAGATGTGGGGGGTGCTATGGTCCCAGACTGGGGGCTGGGGGGGAAAGCAGCCTGAGGAGCAGGGGCACCCCGGGGCTATTGAAGGATCGTGGCGCACAGGGCCGGGCTGAAATGTCTGCCAGCTGGTGCCCCCAAACACACCTGTTTGAGGGTGTGGCGTGTGCCCTGCTGCCCAAGCCTCCCATCACTGGGCCTTCCTTTCAGGGGTGGGGGGACCTTTCCCAGCAAGATGGCAGTGTGGGCTCGAGGGGCGGGGGAGCGCCTGGCCGGCCCCTCCACGCGGCTCACTCACTTGACGAGCAGGACGCGCGCCTGCAGCTGCTTCACGGCCTGCACAAACAGCTCCCTGCTCACGAACTCGAAGCAGTGCTCCGGCTGAGAGACGAGACCGCAGTGAGTGCCCCCACCGGCCCTGCTGTGGGCACAAGGCCCCTCTCTTGGGGGGCGAAAGCTGGGGCGGGGGGGCTTGACGGGGCCCAGCTACACCGCCTCCTGGACAAAGGCCGCCCTGACTTTCATGGGGCAGAGGCTCATTTCCCTCAAGTCATTTTCTTTCTTCCTGGGCACCTGGCTGCCCAGCGGGGCTGCGTTTCCCAGACGCCCAGGAATGGCCATGGGGCCGAATGCCAAGAAATGACTGGGTTTCTGCTGGGCCTAGGAGTGAGGGCTGAGGTGTGGGCCCCTCCATGCCCTTTCTTGGTGCACAGGCAGCGGGCAGGTGGACCCCGGTCAGCCGGGACCCTGCATTCGTGGCCACGTAGAGCGCCCGCTGCAAAGCGAGTTTGGCTCCATGTGCCTGTGGCCCCTGCCGGCCCGGCCCAGCCCCGACCACCATATCCTGTGAGCACTGAAAACACGTGGCTGGACTGTCCTGTGGCTCTTGAAAGGAGGCTACTCCAGCGGAGGGGCCTGGGTCTGACCTACGCCTGGACTTCAGAGACTTGGTCCACGAGATGATGTCAGGTGTGCCCAGGTATCCTCACACGCGGAGGGGGGAACAGCTTGGCTGTGCTGCCGTAGACCGAAGCATTAAACTTGATTTCACCTGCTGCTCCTTACCCTTTTAATGTGGCTATTGCATCTATGAAATGATTTGGGGCTTACGTCACACAGCCCCAGACCGCGCCGCTGCAGGCCTAGTGTGTCCAGCGGCCACATGAGCTGGCGGGGGGGGGGGGGCAGGGGGAGTGTCTTCGTGCGGCTGGGTCAGTTTAAGAAAGGTCCACGAACGAACGAACCCTGAGCCTGCTGGGCTGCGCCCCGTCCTGTCCTCTGCAGCCATTCTCATGAATATTCCGTTCCCAGGAAACCACACACCCAGCCAGAGGGTCATGGCCACAAAAACTCATTGTTCTTGTTCTGCCCTGAAACCCAAGTCACTTCTTGCCCCAGGCTAAAACACCCTTGGATGCCTTTCTAGCTTCAGAGGTTCCCATATCACCCACAGGTGGATGAGGTTGACCCAGCATGTGACGCACAGTCCTCGCCACAGCGGAGCCCACGCCCAGGCAGGCAGGGCCGGCCCACCCCAGGGAGGGGTTTGCAATCCCAGGTCAATCGCTGCTGACAGCAGAAGCACCTCACCGAGGGCACAGGCTGTGATGGCGTCACTGACCACGGCGGGCAGGAGGGGGCGCTGGAGCACAGCTCAGCCGGGACCTCCCCGGGGTCTCCCCCCCCCCCCCCCGCCCCACACAGCCACGGAGCTCTTCACATCCTTGGGGCTGGGGCTTGCGGGGCTCCCCCAGGCCTGCCACTTAAATATATGCGGGTCCCCAAGGCGTGAAGACACAGCGAGGTGTGGTGGGGCAGGAGCCCAGCCGCCTTGGGGGGCCCCTGGTCGTGCTGCCGCTGGGGAGGGGTGTGGGGGCTTCTCAGGAGTTAAACAGGACCCAGCAACCCCTCCCGCTGTCTAGACACAGGAGCTGAAAGCAGGGACTTGAACAGAAGAGTGTCTGCCCACATCCCCGCTGCCTGTGGGTGGTGACGACCCGAGCCGACCCGAGCCGACCCGAGCCGTGCGGATGAGCGGAAGCCGGACAAGGGCCCCAGGGAGCCAGACACTCGCCAGGCGGCCCCACGGAAGAAACGTGAAATCAGCCGGCCAGAAAAGGCCTTTATGGCAGGACTCGCCCCTATCTTACACGGGGCCCCCAGAGCAATTCCAGGTTGGGGCTTCCGCTGGGAATGACGGCAAAGTGCCTGGTAGTGGCGGCCGCTCAGCGGGCAAGTGTCTTCGACGCCCCTGAATTGTATACTTGTGAAGGGCTTTAAAAAGGGGCAGTATCACTCTGAGTATGTTACCGGGGTCCAGACAGGAGGGGGAGGCTGAGGGGCGCCCGGGGGGAGACTCACCGAGGCGATCCTGCGGTCTCTGTTCAGCACCACACCTGGAACCGCAGAGAGCGGGCCTCAGCGGGGCGGCTGGCGGGGCTCCTCCGCAGCCCCGGGCCTGGCCTTCCAGCCGGGCGCACAGCTCAAGCCTGACGTCTCCTGGGGGTTCAGCGGATCCCAGCATGGCCCGCAGAGGCACCTTGGGGGGCAGTGACCCACCTGGAGCCCTAGTTCTGGTCTCTGAGAACCTTAAAATGATCAGCTGGAGCTTCAAGCAACAGCTGAGATCACTTGTCAGGAGAAATGAGACCCAAAATAGGCTGGGGTGACGAGGCCTGAGGGACCCAGCTGCAGGCCAGCCTCGGTACTCTGCCTCCCCTGCCCACCCAGGAGGGACAGACAGCAGCGGTTCCACGCCTGGGCAGCGTCCCCTCAAGGAAGGCTGCGGTCCTGGAGTGGGGGTGGGGAGGGAGGTGACGGGGAGACACAGGCCACTTGGGCGCCTCGGGGAGGCTGCACCCTCCTTCCTGCAGGCCTTTGCCCCAACACCCCCCAGCCAGGCCTCTCGGTTCCCCCACTTAACACACACTGTGGGGATCTCTCTCTCCGCACTCAGCACTGTCTAGCCACTCTCCCCATGCCCCCCACCCTTGCTCCAGGGGTCAAAGGCCCTGGGTTCTCACCCCAGCTGACCAGCTGCCACCCAGCGCCTGCCACCCACCGAGGGGCTGCTCCGAAGTGTTGCAGGTCGAAAGAGCCAGTTCAGCGCCGGGGCGGCTGGGGAGGGGTGGGGCAGGGTGCTGTTCTGTGGCTTGCTGGGTGCAGGAATATGGCGGTTATCAGTCAATGTTATCAGAAATATCACTAGTTAAACATTCATCTATGAAATGCCACAAGTGGTCTTGGAGCTCAGCCAGCCGAGTCTAAAGTTCACACGCAACATAAGCAAGACAAGCAGGACAGCTGAAAGGCGCCCTAGCAGGAGTGTGTCCGGCGTCGTTCTCAGTGCCGCGGAGAAACGTCTCACCCACGGCTCCGCTACTGAGAAGACGACGTCACAGTCTGCAGCTGCTGCAGACGCGCTGCCCTTGACGCTCTCGCCCACTCGGCCACCTCTGCCGTGTATTTTATCATTTACTTATTTCCCCACCACCATCCTTTTACCCCTTGACTCTTCCTGCCACCCGCTCCCTCTTAACCTCAGACAGCCCATTCGCTTTTACGTGTTCCCTAAGTCCTCTGTGAAACCATCCAGCATCCGTCTTCATCTTTCCAACTTACCCTGCTGTGCCATCCTGCAGCTATTAAAACACACGTAGGGGTCAGTAAGTCACTGGGTGCTGGCAAGTGCTGGACAGACAGAAGGTGGAGAGATGGACCCCACATTGATGGCATTTAGGGGTGACGGGGCAGCCCCTCCCTGGGGGGCCAACATAGACTTTAATAATGGCGTCAGGCAACCGCGGAGCCTTCTGGGAAAACAGAGCCAAGCCCCAGCTGCACACAGCATCAGCCCAGTCACCGCGGACTCAAGCGCAGACAGGACATGAACACGAGCTCTAACCGTGACTCCAAACGCGAAAGCCGAAGGATGCCGAGTCGAGCGCACCTAGAAATCCCGCCCGGGGAAAAAGCCGCTCTAGGCAGAGTAAGGCCAACCGATAACCCGGGGAAAGGACCTGCGACTCGCTCTCCAGGGTGTGAGGACGGAGGGTAAGTGAAGGAGGCATCAGGTTTTCCCGCCCTACTGCCGCTGGACTTGATGGGCACGTTCGGTCCAGCACGTGCCTCCTGGTGCGTGCGCGTGCGCGAGTAGGTGTGCACGTGCATGAGTGGGCGCACCTGGGCCTGATGAGACGCTATAAAAGGGCGGCGTCACAGGGGCGAGGAGCTTGAGCTTGCAGCCCGAGCTCGAGGCAGGCGAGGCAGCAGCGAGAGGACAGAGCTCGAGAGCAGAGGACCGTGTGGCGGAGAGGCGCAGAGTCCAGGGAAGGGCGGGCGGCATGAAAGCAGCTAATAAAAAGTCTGCTTGACCCGATGATGAACCTACCCGGTCAGGGATGGTTGCAGAACAGAGGAGTCCTTGAAACTGGAGGGGACTGGACACCCCAATAGTTGGACAAGAGCACAGGTGAGGGGGACCCAGCATCCTCATAACGAGAAAATGCAGATTTCCTCTGCCTCTAAAAATTGCTCACCTAGCCGATGGGCAAGTGGCCCCAGAGAGCCGCAGCCAAGGCCTGGGGACCCCCTGGCCTTCCCGCTGTCCCAGGCGGGGCAGCTGAGGAGCTCACACCCAGCCAGGGCCAGGGGCCTGCTTGTCTCAGCAGAGGCTGGAAACACCCGGTCCCTCGCAGGGCTGGGCACACGGGCCGCACAGTCAGGTGGGAACCGCCACGCCTGAGCAAAGCTATGACCGGCTCCAGCGTCTACTGCAAGTTCAAGCCCAGGAGGCTGCGCAGGGGTGTTTGTGTTCACTTAACACTTTGTGCGCCGGTGCCCTTTAAATTTACCAGCCCTTGGGGCCAGCCATTTTCTGTGCCACCGCATGAATGGTAGAAGCATTCAATAAAACACACACAACTCCTGAACTACTGGGTATTAAAAAAACTGTAATGTCTCTCATAAAACACCTTACACTTTCACCAAAACAATGTGTAAAGCTTCTAGACTGAGTATGCTCAAAGAAATAGCTCCTAATAGTTCCACATAAATCCACCGTGGCGTGAAAAACCGGAGACTAGATGAACACGTATTAATACGTGAGCGGCCACCTGATACTGGTGACAAAAACACGTACTAATACGTGAGCGGACCACAAAGTGTTAAAATACTGGAGGGATGCGATCTTACTGGGGTTTCCTGTGGCTGAGCTGAGGGACAGGCCGGATGGGAACAGCCTGGGCTTTTCTTATTGGGGCCCAGCTGAACACACACCTTTTTCTTACTGAGGCTTTGTTCTAGCACCTGTTCCAAAAAGCTATTTTAAATTAAAAACCAAACTATTTAAAACTATTTAAAATTGGGCCTCCCCATTTAAAAACTATTTTAAATTAAAAACCAAAACAACAACCAGGTTGGCATCTCTGCCCAGCCCCTAAAAACCTGTCATGGGGTTGGGGGGATTTCAGGGAGGGCCCCCCAGGGGAGGCGGGTTAGGTCACCCAGCTGGAAAATTGATGTTTGCATACAGAGCGGCTTTCCGAGAAAGAAACAATTATGGAAACATTAAGAAAAGCTATTTTCCGTAATTATTAGGTTTTCCCCTCTAATGAGAGATTATGGAATTTTTAGGAGATAAATTTAGATGATTAATTGTTGATAGAGGCTCTTAATCAGGCATCTGTGACGCAAAGTACTTAGAAGGACCATGTAATTGGGAGATTTTTCTGGTCATTGCGCCGCTAGAGCATCTCAGCCCATGAAACGGGGGCCGGGGCCCCCGGCCCCCTCAGCTCTGGGCAGCCTCGGCCTGGGCCCCTCCCAGGCTCACTGAGAAACCCAGGCCTGTTTCTAGCTGCTCCTGGGATGTGAAAACCGTGAAAGTGGGGTTATCTTGGTGGGGGATGGCCCCCAAGCTCTCTGGGGACCCCCGTGGTGCTGTTGTCTCTGCCCTGAGGCCGGGCCCTTCCACCCAGTGACCAGGTGACCCTGAAGCGCCCAGCGGTCCGTGTACCCCATGCCAGGGCCTCCGCGCAAAAGTGCCCGCTCTCACTTCTCTGTGTCTCCAGCCCCCCTACAGTCTTTGCCTCTGGAGTGAGCACCACGCGGAGGCTGACCGCCAGGTCAGAGCGCCAAGCTGCCCCCACCCAGGGATGGCCACGCCCCAGTGGGTGGGGCCTCTGAGGGCTTCCCCCCACACACCTTATTGGGGCCCAGCTGAACACACACACCTTTTTCTTATTGAGGCTTTGTTCTAGCACCTGTTCCAAAAAGCTATTTTAAATTAAAAACCCATATTTAAAACTATTTAAAGGTGACCTGGTGACCTTCTGCCCCTGGCCCCAGCCACAGCCTTCCAGAACCCAGCACTGAAAGGCGGAGCGAGCTGAGGAAAGCTCCACTGCTCCCTCCCCTTCTCTGCGGGCACACTCAGAGGCCAGCAGGGCCAGTGCAGGCCGCTCACAGGGCAGCGACCGGCCAGCTGCTGCTGCCCAAGGGGCCAGCAGAATGTGTTGTCAGGCGTCTGGCTTTCAAAGAGACTGGAAATCTCCGTTTTTACATAAAATCTTTCTACGCCAAATACGGACAAGCTGCTCCCAGCCCCTCGTGCCAAATGCTTGAGTTTAAACCACGCAGCCAAACGTGCCGTGCCCAGCTGAGTGTCCCTGGCGGCCGTGGGCGGGCATGACCTGACCGTCCTCTGTCACGAGGCAGGGGCGGCCTCGGCTCCCCAGCCCCCTACCCCTGCTCCAGGGGCTGGAGCCAGAGCCAGCTTGTGCCTCAAAACCCTGGCCAGCAGCTGCCTCCGCTTGGATAACCTCCCTCCCCGCGTGCCAGCCCCGCACCTGCCTCAGTGCCCAGGTCAGCTTCCAAAGCAGGCCAGCCCAGAACACTTCAAAGAGCAAACTGCAGGACCCCCAATTCCGGACCCCCCTACTCTCCAGCATCTCCCCTAGCTCTGCAGGGACACAGGGAGGGCTGCCATGTGTGCCACAGGCCACCAGAGGCTCGCGCCACGGGGTCACGCCTCGGAAGGAACCAGTCCTGACGGATCCTGGGATTCTGCCCTCAGAACCGTGAGAAAGTGAGTTATCTGCTGCTTCCGGCTTCAGGTTTGTGGTACTTTGGGGACAACGGGGATGTGGAGGCGGCCCCCCCAGAGCTGCCTGCTCCAGCCTGGAACGGGCCTGGGGGCCTCGGGGAGAGGACTGCAAGGGCAGGAGCCCGGGACAGTGGCTGCTCAGGGGTCACCTCAGCCAAGGAGGCACCCGGGGTGCACTAGGGGCCTGACGGGTCTTCTCATAGGTGAACCTCGGCCCCACATAATGATGCAGCCACCTGCCCACCCCCAGCACCTCCTCTTTCCAGCAACACCACCCCCCCACCCCCACCCCTTGGCAACTGCTGAGTGTCTGCATCACCACTTCCTGTGGCCCCGGCCTGGCCTAGTCTGCTCTTTGCCTGAGCTGGGCTGATTCCAGATTAGCCGACTTGTGGGCCCGTCTCGATAGGCCGCCTGCGTGTTGGGAAAGCGCGGGGCCACGGCCCTCTGCCCTCATCTCCTCTCTCCACTGTAGCTCTACAGGGGGGCTTCGGGGATGATAACTAAGAAAACCCCCTTGTCCCCCCAACAGGCCACAAACCGGCAGCCTGAAGTCCAAAAGCCATTGGTGGACACTGCGTATTGTTATCTCACTGTGTATTGTTACGTTGCGTTTTTCTTCCAGAAATTATATGGCTTGCCTTGAGTAACTGGAAATTCTGGCCACAGTAGACCCAAGCCACCTGGCTGGGCTGCCCTTCAAGGCATGGCTACAGTTCCACAGTCCCCACCACTCCCGACTGCCTCACTCCTCACTGCCCGATTGACTCACTACTTGCCAGCTACTCTGCCTCACTCGGCACTCTGTAACTGAACTCACAATCAGCACCTTGCTAGATGCACTCAGCCCATGAGCACAAAAATTCCAAGCCCTTGTCACCTGAGAAAACAGCAGAGTCTACAGAGAGGCTTGTCCAAGATGGCCCAAGAGCAGAGTCAGGAGCTAGCCCCAGTTCTCTGTGCCCACATAGGGTGAACACAGTCCCTCTTGTACTTTGTCTCCCTCCGCTTTTACTTCGTCTCCCGGGTAAAGTGCCCCCTCCTGGAGCAGGCCCTCCCACGAGCCCCTGCAGCCTGCTTGGGCCTGGGCACACGGCAGTCCCTGAGTGAAGGTTTCCTGGATGAATTTATCAGAAAACAAAGTGTGGAAAACCCGGGCTCGAGGCTACCCAAGGTCCCCAGCATTTAGTCCCAAGACTCGGGACCCAGCTCCTCACTGGACACACTTTCTCAGACCCGGCACTAGCGCCTGGGCCTCTCTGGGGCAGCCTCTCCGGCTCTAAGGAGGGAGGCAGGTGCCAGGAGGAGTAACGCCGCTCTGGCTGCAGAGCGAAGGGTCACAGCTCGGGGCAGCGGTGACGCGGCAGCCCTAGGGTCCTCGATCAGAGCAGGCCTGTCGGGCAGTGCCCTCGCACGGGGGCGCCTCACCTGTGGCCACCTGCGTGGTTCCTCTCTGCAGGATGAGCTGCCCGCCGTCCTGCCCCACATGCTTGTTGTTCTTCAGGAACCTGGGGAGACGGAAGAGTGCTCAGTGCCTAGGGGCAAAGGAGATGAAAAGGAGAGGAGGGGATGGGGGCACCCACAAAGGACAGGGGTGTTGACAGCAGCGTGTGTGTGCGTGTTCGTGTGTGTGGTGTGTTCGCGTGTGTGCGTTGTGTGCGCCTGCACAATTTCATTCCTTAGATGACAAGTACTGGGCACACGGCCACCACCACAAGCTCCAAAATGCATACAGAAGCCACGTGTGGTCACCGCCCACAGGCCTTTGATCACCTGCAGGCAGGAAAGGGCAGCTCCCTGGGGAGCTGTGCAGGCTCAGAGGAAGGAGGAAGAGGCGGCCAGCTGAGGCCTGAGGAGTGGGGGGGGGCCCAGGTAGAGGGAAGAAAAGGTGGGTGGGGGAGAGACTGCGTGTGTGTGCGTGCATGAGCCTGCTTGCAGGGGGAGAGGGGCATGGGCAGGGGTCACCGCGAGGAGAGCGCGTAGCTAGAGGGGAAGGACGAAAGGCAGGTGAAATGGAACAGGCTGGGGCGGGGGACGGGGGGGAGGATATTTGAGGAGATGGACGCGTCCTCTGCGCTCCAGAGACTTCCTCTCCCACCGATCCCCCAGACACCCCTGCCCAGTCTTGCCGCCAACACGCACCCCTGCAGCATCTCCGCCGGGCTGACCACGCGCGAGGGCTTCTGGGAGGCCTCCAGCTGCAGTGTGTGTTCTATGGCTTTCCGCTTGTAGGTCAGGAGGTGGGGTATTTCCTACGAGTGGCAGGATCTGCTGGGTGGGCTGGCCCCCCGCCCACCCACCCGGGCAGCCCCTCATGCGGCACCCTCTTAGCCGGGATTCACGCTGACCGGTGCTGGCGGCACGGGATCAGCCCAGACGGTCAGCCCCGGGGTCTGGAGCAAACTGTCCGCCTCAGTCCCAGCCGGCCCAGCCCTGCCTGTGGCCGGGACAGTGGGGGCCAGGCTGATGATGGAGGAGAAAGGAAACCTCCGAGGGCCAAGTGCCTGGCAAAGGTCCCCCAAGCGGGCTCCGAACTTCCAGGCTCGAAATTTTATCTGGCTTAACTAATGCTCACTGCGAACGGCGGAGAGAAGGCGGCAGGATGGGCGCAGCTCCGGGGCTCCTGGCCCCAGACCCCAGCACGCCCCCTCCAGTCCTGCCTGGGCCTCGTGGGGTGCGCTGAGCCAACGTGACATGCCCCCCACACCCCCTAGTCACCTGTCCAGGTCCCACAGCAGGGAAATGGCAGAGTTGGGGCGCAGGGGCAGGGGCAGCTGGGGGGGGGGGCGGAGGAGCCGGCGCTGCGCCCATCCGTCTACACCTGGGACCGCCCTGTGTGGTTGAGCATTGTGTACACGGCGCCCAGGGGCCTGACTGAGGGTGAGTGGGGGGGGCTCTCTGTGTGCCCCCGTCTTCCTCAACCACCGCTCCCACCCTCCCCCTGTGAGTCACCTGTGAGCCACCTGGCCTTCTGCGGCATTTCCAGGGGTGACAGAGGACCCCATGCCCCTTTCCTTGCCCACTTCTAGGGAATAAGCCTCAGGGGCCTGGTCCCTTTGTCTACCCCTGTACCCCCTCCAGCCTCCGCCGGAGCCGCCAGAGACCAGCCAGGGGGCACTCCCAGGCCCTGGTCTCCCCAGCGGCAGCATGCCAGGGCCCTGCTTTTACCTTGGAGTCCAGGACAAATGGCGTTGAGTCCAGCAAGATCAGCTTGTCCACCATCTCGGGGAAGATACAGGAAAACTGAGAAGGGCCACAAAGAGACGAGTGAGCAGGACGGAGAAGGCAAAGGGGCTCAGGCTTTCCCGGGGACCAGTGTTCCCTGAGAGAGCTTCGGGTAGGGCCGGATTCCGGGGTACCAGGGTCAGAGGCCACAGGGAGGGTGAGGCACTGAACCCCGTCGGGAATCGCCACCCTCCAGCCAACGCCCCGCGCCCCTGACTGTTAGCGCCTCTGCAAAGCCACAGGCCCCGCTGTAAGTCACAGGCTTGAGGCGCCTCCAGTCTCGGGGAACTTGCCCTCCTGCGCCGGCTCGCCCCACCCGCCTGCAGGGCACCCAAGGTGGCCAGAGGGGGTCCCGGCAGAGTCATCCACTCACCATTCCGCCCACAATACCACCTGGAGGACAGAAGAGAAGCTGGCTGGCACTCTTTCACCCTTTCCAGCCCCCCACTCCTGTGAAGCCTTCCCCAGGAACACCCCCGCCGGGGCCCCTCTAGCAGAGTGGGGCTCCCTCCCTGGGCCGTATGGCCTCTTCATCAGACCTGACCGCTCAGACAAGCAGACAGCCTGGCCCTCCAGAGTGGCCTGCGGCTAAGGGTGGACCGGAACGCCTCACCTCTCCTTGCAGGCCCCGCAAGTGCAGGGGCGAGGAGGTACAAGGGCCAGCTCCTCCCCCTCTGCCGCAGCCCCAGCGCCCAAGCCCGGTGAGGTCCTGGCCAGAGTGTACTCACCGAAACTGTGGCCTATGAGGGAAAACCGGCTCCACTTCAAGGCTGAAAACACAGGAGGTGCATCCGGATGGGCCCCCTCCCGCCCCCCGAATCCTGTAGTCCCTGTGCTTCCCCAGCAGCTGGGTGTTCCGCTCAGGAGACTGGTTTAGAGGGACCCCAGCTCCACTGCGGGGGGGCACCCGCTGGAGGAAGAGAGCTCCTCGGCAGGCCTCTCCTAATTTCCCAAAGTCACCCATGAAGCCTGGCAGAACCGGGCCCGACCACCCCAGCTAGCGCTGCTTCCTGGATACTGCACCCTGTTCCACAGATGAGAGGGGGTGTCTCGAGCAACCCCCCACACCCCTTACTCACCCGCTGCCACTCTTCGGATCTCATTCACAAAGTTTTGTTGGTAATATGGGAGACCCGGGCTATAATGGGACGACAGCCCGTGACCCCCAAAATCCATGGCAACGTAATGAAAGTCTGAGGCGGAGATAAGGGGATGGGAGAAGGTGGAGGTTAGCCGTCTTCCTGGCCCTCCTAGTTCCCCAGCCCCTCACCCCTCCACCCCCTCACCCCTCCACCCAGCCCACCTTTCGGGAGAAGGGGGATGAGTCTGTCGAAGGAGTTGGCATTGTCCAGCCAGCCATGCAGGCAGAGAACCGGGGGTGCCTTCTGGGAGCCCCAGGCTTTGGCGGCGATGTGGCCCCAGGGCACAGCCAGCTTCAGCTCTGACAGCAGACCTGAGGGAGAGCCCACAGCTCTGCTCGCTGGCCTCCGAGTCCCCAGCCCGCCGGCAGCTGCCCTCGCGGCCAGGGGCCCAGACTCCTGCACTGCCCCGCGGGTCACAGGGAGAGCCAGACATGGGCACAGGGATACCCAAAAGAGAGGGAGGTAAACTGGGCCTACTGGTTGGGGAGCACCTTGGAAGGGTTTCATAGCAGAACCTTCTAGGGGGGCTGGCCAGGCCTGGAATCTGCCACTTGCTGGCATGTGACCTCGGGCAAATTACTAAAACCTCCCGGTGGGTTTCCTGTTGCGGACTGGACTCTAGAGGGTAGCAACAATTGCCAGCGTTTCTCAGACTGCACTGAGGGCGAGCGTGTGGCGAGGCTCCCCACACTTTCACAGCGCGCTGGGTCACTATGGCAGGTGCAGACCAGGCCTGAAGTCACCCTGGGAGCACCAGGAGCCTCCGGCTGCCTCTGCTGGCAGCGGCCTTCTGCACCGCCAGCGCTGACTTTTGCCCCACTTGGCCCTTACCAGCCCGGCAGGGGACCTGTGTGACCTCAAACGCGCGCGCGCGCGCGCGGGGTCCTAGGACCAGGGGCTCTCCGAGAGGCCTGGGCCCTCACCCTCCCAGGGGTAGACACCCAGGGGGCGGCGCGGTCACCGGGTCTTCACCGCGATTGCAAGTAACCGGGTGAGCGGGCAGGAGCGCGCCCGAGGCCTCCCCCACCCCACTTCGGTCTCTAAGGGTCCCCGGGCGGGTGTTTCACCCATCGCTCTGGGCCCGCGGTAGCTCAGCTGCGGTCACTCCATCGCCGCCAGGTCAGGCGCAAGGGGAGGAAAGCCCCAAGTTCCGGTGCCCGCCCTTCGGGGGCCCCGCCCCGCTCTCTGTCCAGCCCCCCCCACGTCCCCGCCCCTCGGAGGCCCCGCCCCCGTCCAGGCCCCGCCCCGCGCCGCACGGTCCCTGCCCCGGCCCGGCGGGCCTGCCTTTCCAGGCTCTGGCCGCTGGTTGGAGCCCAAGGGTGGCGGAACCTGGCTCTCGGCTCCGACCCGGAGGCGCCCGCGCTCCAGGAGACGCCGCCTGCCCTGAGAAACCCTGGTGGAGGCTGTGAGTCCAGAGACTGGGGGACCCAGGGGCGGTGGCCAAGGGACCTCCAAAACCCCGGGCTTCCCCCGGGGCGCTGTCGTAGGGAGCAGAGGAGGCTCTGCTGAACACGTGGGTCGCGGGACCCCATCCCTGGGTAATCCCCAGGGCCGCCTGCCCCCACGAGGGACTGCGAGCTGGCGCCGGCTCGGGGAGCGGGGGTCCTCGCTGGCCCGCTGGGCTGCGCGTTTGCTGACCCCGGCTTCTCGCTGTCCTTCCAAACTTGTCCTTCCAAGGCATGATTCAAGTCACACTTCGGCAGTCCCCCTGGTGAAATCTTGTTTTTCCTGCTGTTATGGTGCCTGTCACCCGTGCCTGGGGCTGGGTGACCCGCCTCCCTGGCTGCATGTCAGCCCCTGCTAGCAACCCTCAGTCAACTGCTTCTGGCCCACAGCACCCTCCAGAGCGCTGGGGAGGGGTGCGCTCCACCTCTGCGGACTGAATTGACTGAGAGTTGCTAAGAACTTCCCTCCTAAGGTCTTAAGTCCTTTCTGTCTTGTTTCAGTCCTGGAGTTAAAGTCCTTGTGAGAAGCAGAGAGGTTACTGGGAGCTCCTCCTCCATCAGCAAGAGAGCCCCTTCCCGGGAAATGAAATGCAAGCACCCTGGCCGGGCTGCGTCCTGGGGCAGAAAAAAGACGCGCGGGAACCTGGGTCCAGTCCTGAGTCTAGTTAACAGAAGTGTGCAGGGCTGGCTTTTAGCTTGGTCCCATGGCCATTTGAAACAGGCCTACAAGGCTGGCAGGGGCGCTGAGGACGGTCAGCACCGTCTGCAGCTTTTCTGTAAATCTAACATCACACCAGAACTTAGGAATTTAGTTTTTTAAAAACCCAGGTGAGCACACTTGATTCATAATTTAGACTGGATCAAAGAATAGCGTGGAGGTTGTGCTGAGAAACGAGGGACAGCCATTAATTAACAAGCTGTTTTGTTTTGTCCTACTTGTCTGTTTTTTTCCCCCATGTATCCTAATCATGAAAAATTTACATTTCTAAAAACTTTTACTGTGTGCACATAATTAGACTGGTGAAGTTTCATTCTCATTGTGTTATATTTCGTATAGTATTTTTGATTTTGTTTTAAAGATTTATTTATTTATGCACATAAGAACTGGGGTGTAGGCCAGTGTGGGGTGGTGAGAGGATTCACCAGAGACAGTGGGGAGCAGAACAGGCGAAGCTACTGAAGAACACTGCTGAGGGGAGCAGCGGGGAGACAGGAGAGGTCTGCTGTGCCCTGTGGGTCAGCTCCCTGGCTGGGATCGAACTCGTGCTGCAGCGGCTGCGATAATTTCATAGTGCTGAGACTTACCCCTTGCGCCACCAGGGAGGCCTATTTGTCATTGTTGTTCATCTGTGGTTTGATTCTTTGAACCTCTGCTTCTGGGGCCACCTGGAGAACCCCAGTGTCCACTGTGAGAACCACAGTGTCCTCAGAATACCTTGGACTCACCGGCAGGGACCATAAGGACGGTGAGTTTATTTTAGGTTGAACTGATGGCACCAAGGGCACCCCGGATCTTTGCTTAGTCTGAAACTATCTCCCAGATGGACTAGTGGTTGATAGATTAAGGTTCATCGAAGTGATGTAGGGACTTCCGAGTGTAACCCATTCAGTGATAAGATCCACTTTATCTGCATCATTGAAAATAACACACTTACAGGCTGATCAGTAAAGGGCTAGATAGGAATTGATTTTACCTTCCTCCTTGGTCTCACAGCATTTAGAAGTTCTGACCTCAATCCTTCCTGTTAGAGTTTTAGGACAGTACCTTTTCTTGCATTTGGAAACCAAGAACAATGTCATTAACACAGGTATAATAAACCTTCAAATAATTGAAGACAGTTAGTCATTAAATCTGCTTCAACCGCCTTTCTTTTATGATTCAGTTGAATCATAAAAATCTTTAATCTAGCTTCATATGACGCATTTTCTGTCAGTTTCTCTATTTCTTAATATCCATCTATAAACTTACAATTGAGACTACTCTAACAAATAATAATGATTTCATAACAGTGCTTCCAAAGAACATGTAACACATTGTTTGCGGGTAGTTTGCTACTACCAGTCGACGTAAAACGTATAAATACGTTTCCCACATACAATTTAAAATATTTTTGTAAGCAAAACATTATTCCCATATTACTATTCCTATAAGAAAGGATCACCACTTTCTTTAAGCCACATAGCTGGTGAGTAATAACACATTGTTTGCGGGTATTTTGCTACTACCAGTCAACGTAAAATGTATAAATACGTTTCCCGCATACAATGTGTTAAGCTGATCATCCCAAATGCTGTATTTCTACACCGCAACTGACTGCGTGACCTTAGAAACAGCGGGACACTGCTCCTGTTGGAGGAGTTCACAGTCCGAAGTTTTAGACTAAAACTGTGAAACTATTCACCGTTAGCACCCTCACCACCCCCTACTGTACCCCCATCCTCAACTTGAAAATGTTGGCTGTTGTCTTCATAGCTGTTTGTTTCCCAAAATTGTTTTCAGCCAACTAACATCTTCAGTTGACATAAAACTTTGCTTTCCAAACTTGAGTTTGTTTTTTTTTTTAAAGATTTATTTATACATGTACAAGCTGGGGTACAGGCCAGAGGCGTGGGGCGGCGAGAGGGTTCGCCAGAGACAGAGCAGGTAGCAGAACAGGCAGATCAGAAATACACTGCTGAGGGGAGCAGCGGGCGAGGCAGGAGAGGTCTGCTGCGCCATGTGGGATTCTCCCCGGCCGGGCGTCGAACTCGTGTCGCCGCTGCCGACAGCTCCACAGCGCAGCGCTCAACTGCTGCGCCACCGGGGAGGCCTAACTTGAGGGTTTTTTTTAAGCTTTATTTTATTTATTTATGCATACAGGAGCTGGGGTACAGGCCAGAGGTGCAGGAGAGGTCTTTTGCGCCCTGGCGGGGGATCGAACTGGACTGAACTCGTGCTGCAGTAGCTGGCGATAGCTTCATAGTGCTGAGACTTAGTCCCTTGCACCACCAAGGAGGCCCTTGATTTGATTCTTCAAACTTTGGAGGAGGAGAGAAAAATTTTCTATACTCTTAAAACTTGCTGGATTTATGTGAAAATGTCATTTCCCAAACTCTGTGTTATGGAATATTGGTAGTTCTATGAAATAGTATTATATGTTCCCTATCTTAAATTTATGTTAGCATTTTTTCCTAAAATTATAGGTTTATAGAAATGTTAAACCCACATAGTAATTATTATTATTATTACATGATACTAGTCCTGTAATAAATACTGCACCAAACCCTAAAATCCAAGGAAATAGCATGAAAGGCCACTTGAGATGTGAACTGCCTGCTGGATCTTGCCATGTGGGCCTTACCCATGGCGGCGTTTGCCGTCTCAGGCTGCAAGGCACTTAGGCACCTGCAGTCCAAGCTCTGGATTATATTTTTCTTTAAGACCTCACTATCTGATCAGATATTCAGTCAATACTCAATGTTTATTGTCTATTAAACATCAGGGGCCTCGGGACTCCCTGGTGGCACAGTGGTTAAGCGCTGCGCTGTGGAGCTGTAAGTAGCGGCGATGCGAGTTCGATGCCCGGCCAGGGAGAATCCCACATGGCGCAGCAGACCTCTCCTGCCTCGCCCGCTGCTCCCCTCAGCAGTGTATTTCTGATCTGCCTGTTCTGCTCCCCGCTCTGTCTCTGGTGAACCCTCTCGCCGCCCCACGCCTCTGGCCTGTACCCCAGCTTGTATGTATAAATAAAAAATAAATCTTTAAAAAAAAAAACTTATAAACATCAGGGGCCTCCCTGGTGCCTAGGGGTTAAGTCTCAGCACTAGCACCCCTGTGGCCTGAGTTCAATCCCCAGCCAGGGAGATTCCGACATGACACAGCAGACCTCTCCTGTCTCCCCACTGCTCCCCTCAGCAGTGTATTTCAGTGGATCCGCCTGTTGTGCTCCCCACTCTGTCTCTGGGAAATCCTCTCACCCCCCTGCACCTCTGGCCCATACCCCAGCTCTTGTATGCATAAATAAATAAATCTTCAAGAAAATTAAAAAAAAAAAAACATCAAACCAGATTTAAAAACTCTCGGAAGCTTTGGCAATCTCTCAAACAAGTTTGCGCTTAGACCTGAGTTGTTGGACTCTGGCACTCTCACACCCCTGTTCCTGCGGCCAGACAGCTGGGTGTGGCACCCTGCAGAGGGCGGGCCGGTGAAGCAAGCCCCAGACCTGTGTTCATCACCAGGTCTGCCGCCACCTCAGTGTGTGGTCTCTGGCGCCTGCTCCCTGGTCCACGTGGTGAGTGCTGACTCAGAACTTTGCAAGTAGAAAGTGAAAGGGACTAAAACCACAACTTGGCATAGTTGCCCCGTGCCTTCTGTCGGGGACAATTTTAAAGTTTGACCCACTTTTTTGTCATTTCACCATTTTAGGCACAAAAACTCTGGAAAGTGTTTCTTTTGCACGAGAAGCCATTGAATATAAAACTCACAAATGTCCGCCCCACAGGTTGGACTGTGGCGTCAGTGGACCCCTAGATCTCGCCTCGTGGTGTTTCAGGAGTTGTCTGCAGCTCGCAGCAGAAGCTCAGTTAGAATGTGAGCATCCTGGTCTTAAATTCAGGATTGATTTTGCCTCTGCAAATCCAGATCTCAACATTCTTAGAAAGCCCTCCCTGCAGAGGGCAGTAAGAGATGGTCAAAGATGTGATTAGGAGGGCCTCCCTGGTGGCGCAGCGGTTGAGCACTGCGCTGTGGAGCTGTCGGCAGCGGCGATGTGAGTTTGACGCCCAACCAGGGAGAATCCCACATGGCGCGGCAGACCTCTCCTGCCTCGCCCGCTGCTCCCCTCAGCAGTGTGTTTCCGATCTGCCTGTGCTGCTCCCCGCTCTGTCTCTGGTGAAGCCTCTCGCCACCCCACGCCTCTGGCCTGTGCCCCAGCTTGTATGTATAAATAAATAAATCTTTAAAAAAAAAAAAAGATGTGATTAGGAATCTTCTGGTTAAGGAAGGCTCTTTAGCTTCCAAACAGATAAATATTGGCCATGGGGTCTTGACATAGATCTTCTATTACTCTGGTTTACAAGTTTAGGTAATGAAAGAAAAACGTCTTTCCCTGAGCTCCCTGCTGTGTGACAAGTGTTCCCTCTGCGTAGTCAGAGTGGTTGGAGTTACTTGCTTTGGGCCTCAGTGGTAGCTACAGTAAGGGGGAAGCATCATTTCCTCTCTGTGAGCAGGAGCCGGCCCAAATCATACTAATAACCCACTTCTTTTTTTTTTAAGATTTATTTATTTATGCTTACAAGCTGGGGAATAGGCCAGAGGTGTAGGGTGGTGAGAGGATTCACCAGAGATAGAGTGGGGAGCAGAACAGGCAGATCGACTGAAGCACACTGCTGAGGGGAGCAGCGGGCGAGGTAGGAGAGGTCTGCTGCGCCATGTGGGAAGCTCCCCGGGTGGGCATCGAACTTGTGCTGCAGTGGCTCTGTAGCTTCATAGTGCTGTCCTTAGCCCGTTGTGCCTCCAGGGAGGTCCAATAACCCACTTCTTTACAGTAGACTGGGATAATTTCACATAAGATTCCAAAGCGGTCATTTTGAACAGACTGTCTTTCACATAAGATTCCAAAGAGGTATTATCACCCTTTGTTTAGTTTGGACTTTTTTTTTTTTTTTTTTTTTTTTTTTTTTTTTTTTTTTTTTTTTTTTTTTTTTTTTTTTTTTTTTTTTTTTTTTTTTTTTTTTAAAGATTTATTTTTTTATTTATACATACAAGCTGGGGTACAGGCCAGAGACGTGGGGCGGCGAGAGGGTTCACCAGAGACAGAGTGGGGAGCAGAACAGGCAGATCAGAAATACACTGCTGAGGGGAGCAGCGGGCGAGGCAGGAGAGGTCTGCCGCGCCATGTGGGATTCTCCCTGGCCGGGCATCGAACTCGCGTCGCCGCTGCCAACAGCTCCACAGCGCAGCACTTAACCGCTGCGCCACCGGGGAGGCCCTAGTTTGGACTTTTAAGGAATTCGAACTAGTTCTTCCCCCAAGGGGTCAAGCTGGTCCAATGGTTAGGCACTTTGTCCTCAGCACCGTGATCGTGGCTCTCTTCTGGGGGCCTGCTGGCTGCAGTCTTTGGTGCTTTTTTTTTTATAAAGAGGAATTTTTAAAGCATGTGAAATGGGCACTTCCTTGGGAACTTCATGCTGGAGACAGCATAGGGACCCAACCTCAAGCATTAGTGAGGGCTCTGGGGCGCCGGGTCCTCTGTGGGGCGCCAGAGGCACGAGGCAGGAAGAGCAAAACTCAGCTCTGGGGACTTGGTAATCCGCGCGGCTCCTCTGCGGAGTGCGGGTCGGCTGGGAATAGGCAGAGGCGCCTTCTAAAGAGAAAGGAAAAGAGGCGAAGGCAGAGAGCAGCTGCGTTTAAGGCAGCAAGTCCCAACGCGGGCGACGGGAACTGCGCAGGCGGCCCCCTCTGCGACCTCCGGCGCCTGCGACCTAGGGCTGCGGGTGGGACCAGCGGAGGGAGAGCTCCACGCGGGGTAAGGACGCGGCGCCGCGTTTTCTTTCTTTGTAAAGTGAATTCTCCAAAGGGTTCCGATGCTTTTGCTTGGCCGCGGGGAAAGGCATTTCAAAGGTCTTCCATTGTCTTTCCTGTGACTGGTCGGCCCGCAGCAGGCTCCGAGGTCTCTTTGTAACCGGGCGAGAGGGGTCGCTCCCACCCCCTCTGCCAGCGCGGCCTCTGCCAGCGCAGCAGTAACGAGTGGGAAGGAAAAGCGCGCATTGCCGAGCGCGGGTTATTAGAGGTTCCCAGCGTTTTGCCTTCACCTGCTGAGGAAATCACGGCTTTGAGGCGACCAGCGCAGTCCATTTGCAAGTTTAGAGGACTCGAAAGACAAGAGCGGAGTGTACTGAGCTCCCGAGGCAGCCTCTGAGGGCTTGGAGGGGTGCACCCTGATGCATAAATCTGCTAAATTCTCCCTCCACACACTCTCCCCCCACCCCCAGGGTTGTGCCCTCCCTACCACAGCCTGGCACCTTCTGTCCAGGCAGGGCTGATGTCCAGGCCGGGCTAACTGGACGTGGGCGCGTGCCTCGTTGGAGCACCCTGCATAGTGGTTGGAAAGCACTTCCCAGAGGTGGGAGCTGCAGGCTGAGGGGGGAGGTTGGAAAGCGGCCGGGGGTCCAGTCTTTCTGTCATGGCACGCTTGTGGCCTTGACTCGGTCCGGTGAATGTCCCACCTCCTTCTTTTCCAAAGGCAGGTGGTCGGCGGCCTCCTGGGGTCTTTCTAAGACCACCTGCCTGGCGGGAGCAGCGTCCACTGGAGGACAATGGCCAGCGATGGCTGAGACCAGGCATGCTCAGACCCTGCACCCCGTGGGGGCAGCTGACTGGGGGCTGTGACCATTTAGGCCAGTGAGTTCCCCTGTGCACTAATTAATTGGTCTAAGCATCAAACTCAGATTCTACACAGATTTTCTAAGATAAGCACTTTTTCAGAGAGAAATAGACCTAAAAGGAGGTGTCTGGAGGATTTAAACTGTCTTCAGTCTTTTGAAAAACTGCAGTGTAGAAAGACCTATTGATAGAAAATAGCATGGCCCCCCACTCAAAGGCTGGGGGGTGGGGGGGCATGCATGTGATCTGAGGAGGCGGGTGAGGACAGCTTGAGGGGAGTGGATGGGGTGTCTGGAGAGGCTTGGGGAGGGAGGCAACGTGGATCTGGAGGCGTCGGGGGTTGAACAGTATCCCTCAAACATTCATGTCTACCGGGATCTGAGTAGGTGACCTGATTTGGAAGCAGGGTCTTTGCGGGCAGGCCTGAGGGGGCTGGTAGGGGGACTTGCCCAGGGTCCTGCCTGAACAAGGGGGCTAAATGACAGCCAGCAGGTCACTGCCTGACACCTTGTTTAACAACCTGCCCCACCAGACCAACCAAGGCACCCCAACTTCACCAAAGGGGCTACCACAGTGGGCTAGGCCTCATTAGCTAACGCACACACCCTTGGGTGCTATTAAGACATGTGACATATGAAGAAGCATGTCACCCGTCTATGCATGCCCCATGAGGTTGTCCAGGTCATAAGATAGTCCAGCCCAAAACAGCTTAAGACACTGCCCCTCTGCCCTGCCCCGCCCTGGTGGACAGCCCCCTTCAGGCCCTTTCCTAGCTCCCGGTGGAGAGCCAGCCTGGATTGTCCTGCCATCGTGGCCTCTCTTGTGCTCGAGCATAATTCTGATACAGCCTTGTCTGGATGTAGCCTGTCTTGCTTCCTTGCTAAATTCTTTTACGAGGGGTCAGAACCTCCATGAGGTCGCCAGCTTGGTGATGTTTGCAGCTGTGATAGGTTAAGATGGGGGTCCCACTGAATTTGGTGGGCCCTAAGCCAGTGACTGGCATCCACTAAGAGGGCAATTGGGACACAAAAACTCTGGCAGAGAGGGGAGGTAGCCGTGTGAAGATGGACCCAGAGGTGACAGAGATGCCAGTGTTCCAGTTAGTGCCCACTGCTGTAGTAAAATATCACACAGAGCGGCTGAAACAGACATTTGCAGGTGCCAGCAGATTGGCGTCTGGCAGGGCTGGCACCCTGGTTTCCGGTGGGCACCTTTAGGCTGTGTTCTCACACCTCACACCTTTCTCTGGATTCTTCATATAAGGCCACTAATCCCATAAGGGGGGCCCCACCCTCATCCAAACAGGATTTCCCCAAAGGTCCACCTCCTAATACCAGACCTTGGAGTTAATTTTCAATAGTTTGAAGGGGACACAATTTAGTCCATATCTGCTGGGAACCATTAGAAGCCGTGAGAGGTGGGAGGGTCTGCTCTGACCCTGGTGAGGAGACCCTTGATTCTGACCTCTGGCCGCCCTGTCTGTGGTCATCTGGCATGGCCGCTGCTGCCGGAAACTAACACGGAAGGAAAGACGTCTTCAGAGTGAACTGGGAGAAGAACACGTCTGCCTCTCACTTCCTTGCCCCACCCCACCCCCCGCCACTACTGGGGTCCCCTTTCCTCATTTTTTCCTCTTCCAGCTTCCACCAGGATCTGGGGCGCCACCAAGCAACCTCCCCCGTCAGGAGGTGACTCCATGGACCTCACGTGGTCACCACCCCAGTTTTCTCAGCACAAAATTCCAGAACCTGAACGGGGGCGGTGGACAGGGCATGTCTCAACGTGGACACTGGATAGAAACCTCATGATAAGCAAGTGCGCTTTGGAGGCCGAGGTCCGAGCCAGGCAGGTGATCTGTGGAGCTCCCCACGCAGCTCTCCAGTAAAACGCCCAGTCGCCGGGCCTCCCTGGTGGCGCAGCGGTTGTGCGCTGCGCTGTGGAGCTGTCTGCAGCGCTCCATGCGAGTTCAACGCCGGGGAGAATCCCACATGGCGGGGCGGACCTCTCCTGCCTCAGCCTCTGCTCCCCTCAGCAGTGTATTTCTGATCTGCCTGTTCTGCTCCCCACTCTGTCTCTGGTGAACCCTCTCGCCGCCCCATGCCTCCGGCCTGTACCCCAGCTTGTATGCATAAATAAATAAATCTTTAAAACAAAACAAAAAAAAATCGCCCAATCGCCCTGATCTTGTTCTGTTGATTTCCTTGCATCCTGATCATTGGTAAACCTGCCCCTTCTCTTTCAAGGGTCATCAGTCCCTGCAGCAGGTTTTAAAGATCACCTTGGCAATGGGCGGCAAGTACCTGCTTAGCGCCGTCAGCTCTCCGTAGTGCAGACCTGCAGCCAAGGATCGACGGTGAAACTGCTTTCAGACCCTAAAGCGCAAAGGGAAAAATAACTTTCTCTTTACGGTTTGCTGATGGACAGCAGAGCCTTATCAGCAAGTGACCCCTCCTGAGCAGGGCAGAAGCTCGGAGGCCGAGGCCAGCAAATGTAGGGGCGGGGTAGGGCATGGGAGGGTGGGGGCTGCCGGGAGCTGAGGGGCCTACAAAAAAAATTAAAAACTCATTGTTTGAAGAAAACACATCTGCTTCTTATTTTAATTACCCCGTAACAAGTCAATGAACTTCAACCAAGTCCGCATTTCCACTGCCCCTTTTCAGCCAATAATATTAACTCCTTTGTTCTCAACCCGAGTCCCCCAAATCTATATAATCTTATTCCCTTTCTTAACCAGGGCGACAGATTTGACTTTATCTCTTGTCTCCTTGCCCATTGGTTTGTAATAAAGCTGCTTTCTTTCCTCAAAGCCCTGGTGTCATTATAATCTGGTCTAAGCAAGTAGGTGGCGAGCTCACTGCTCGGTAATAAACCCACAAGAATTCAAATGCGGCTGCGTCACAGGCAGGACCAAGCTTGTGTGCGCCATCCACGTGGGACTCAGCCGTGCCGGTGACGGGGAGAGGAGCCTCGGGGCCTGCACCACTGCTTCCTGCCCCCTCCCAGCCTCACCTGGGACCGCCCCACCCACTTGCTGCACCAGAATCCCTCTGGCTGCCTCTGCTTTTTTTTTTTTTTTTAAGATTTATTTTATTTATGCATACAAGCTGGGGTGCAGGCCAGAGGCGTGGGGCGGCGAGAGGGTTCACCAGAGACAGAGTGGGGAGCAGAACAGGAAGATCAGAAATACACTGCTGAGGGGAGCAGCGGGCGAGGCAGGAGAGGTCTGCTGCACCATGCGGGAATCTCCCTGGCCGGGCATCGAGCTTTCATTGCAGCTGCCCAGCTGCTGACAGCTCCACAGCGCTGCGCTAACCCATTGCGCCACCAGGGAGGCCTGCCTCTGCTTCTTGACACACGGAGCTTGCACGGCACCTGCTCATTCCTGCTGCCCGAAACACATGTCCCCATGGCTGGCTCCTTGTCCTTCAGAGACCTCCTCTGAGAAGCCTTCTGGCCCACCCTATCCAAAGTAGCACCCTAGCATCCAGAATAATGCTGCCCTGCTGCCGAGCTACCTGGTCCTAACCCCCCAGGGCCTGTGAATAGATTTTGCTCCATGGAAAAGGGGAATTAGGGCTGCAGGTGGAGTGAGGTTTACTAATCACCTGTTTTTAAAAGAATGAGATTATCCTGGGTAGTTTGGACAGGGCCAGGTAATCAGGTAGTAAGGGTCTTTACCTGGAGATGAAGGAGGCAGACGAGTTAGAAGCAGGAACAGGCAGCGTGAGCATGACCTGACCCACCACTGCGGGCTTTGAAGATGGAGGAAGATGCCAGAAGCCAGGTGTGGGCGCCTCGAGTAGCAGCGGGAAAGGCCGTGGTACTTACGGTTCCCTGGAGCTTCCAGAAAGGACGTCAGCTCTGTCGACCTCATAAGCTTAGCTCCATGAGACCATCTTTGTCTTCTCACCTCCCAAACTGTCAGCTAACAGCGTTGTGTTGTCGAAGCCACTACACTTGGAGCGTTCGTCACAGCAGCCGCGAGACGCTCATACACGTCAGCTCCAGGGCCAGGCCCAGCGACGCCTTCCCTGCCACCTCATTCACGGCAGCACCCAGACCTCAGCCCGCCCTAGGGCCAGCAGCAAACCAGACCTTGCCGGTCCCCGCCCGCGCTGACCTGGGGTGGCGGTCCATGAAGACACCGCAGGTAGGTCCCGCTGGGGATGTGAGGAGGGTAGCACAGGCCGCCTGGGGAAGCGCAGGCAGGGGAGAGAAGACAGCTGCACGGCAGAGGCCCAGAGGCGGATCCCCCTTCTCCGCCTGGAGGTGGGGGGTGGGGGTGTGTGTGTGAGAGCTGCTGTGTTAGTGGCCACGTGAAGCAAGAGGCCCAGACCTGGACACAGGTCACCTCTGCACGGAGATGCGGCTCAGTCAGTGAGTGGGGGGAGGGAGGAGCCCCAGGGGAGCAGGGGCAGTTGGCGAACCCTGAGGCCGCTGAGACAGGGTGGCCTTTGCCCCAGGGAAGCAAAAGCTTTGGAAGCCGGTATGGGACTGGGTTTGTTTCAAAAGGCCTGTCCTAGCTGGTTCGTGGGAGCTGGGCACAGGCGGGAGGAGAGGCAGGCCGAGGACCCGGTGTGGTGGGTACAGGGAGAGGGGGCCTGATGGATTTGCCTTCAGGCGGGAATGGGGAGTGTTGGAGCCGAGGCGAGGCCAGCGTTTCATGGCTCCACGACCCCAGTCTCTTGGGGGCTGACTGTCTCGGTGTTCACTACCCGTCTCTGCTGGGAGAGCCCCAGGGCGGGCTCTGGCCGGATTCCTGCCTACAGGGACCGCGCGGGCGTTGGCTGTGTCTTAAGTCAGAGTGGCCGGAAAGGAACTAGTGTTTTAATTTCCCTTGTATCAATAAGAGTTTGGAAACAAAAGGAACTACATGGTTGGCCCCAAGTTCCAGTGACTTGGGCCAAGCTGAGCCCAAAGCCAGGGCCCCCAAGTTCCCTCTGTGCCTCTCCATCACAAGGGGGACCCCCAACCCCCAAAGCTCTCCGATTGATCACTGGGTGAGCCCGGGAACGTTAGTTGATGGGGCAGTTTGCTCTCGGTGGTGAGGCTTCCTCGAGGCCAGGCGCCTGGCCGGACACAGCTTGGGGGGCCGGCCTGCCCACAGCACGCGCCGTCCTTTGTCCCCACTGCAGCAGTCTCTTTCCCTGCCTGGCTTCCAGCCCAGCCACCCCTCGCTGCTCTGCTCCTCGTCCTCTGTGCCCCGTTTTTTACAGGAAACGGCGTGTGCACCCCACTGGGTAGATGTGTGGATTCAGTGGGCGTGGGGGGCCCAGCAGGCCGCTCGGTCACCGACATACTAATCACCAGGGGAGATGTGGTCAGCGCTCAGGCGGCCGGTGGTAGGCACACATTCAGGCTTCGAGGGCTGCAGACACCTCCAAAGGCAGCCCCCCAGGAAGGAGAGAGAATTGCTCTTGATGATAAATGAGACTCCCCTGGAGACACAGGGTGCTGGCAGAAAGGGCTTTGGGGGTGCCGCAAAGTGGCCTCTTGATTTCTGAAACCATCGCTCCACTCACCCTACGAGGCTGGAGTAACCAAGGAAACTGTGGGTGCCGCTCTGGTTGCTCCCCTGTGAGCCTGCCCAGCTGGAGGGCTAGAGCTGAGCAAACCTCCTGGAAGGCCCCCGAGGCCAGGGCTGCGCATGTGCACTGGGAGGCCCCGTGCTCAAAACACGGGCGCCCGGCGTCCCGACACCAGAGCCTCCTTCCTCCCCCACCCCTCGGCTGCCTCGCTAGCCATCCCATGCCGTACCCTGGGGCGTGGGGTACACCAAAGGGGTCCCGCAGGTGCTGGCAGGTGCCCAGGGTGCCGTGCCCTGCCCGGGTGGACTCAATCTCCCCTTCCCAGGGGGCTGCCACGCTAGCTCATGGCAGATGGGGACCCCCGGAGAATGCAACTCCTGTGCACACTTGTGCTGGATAAGGGGTGCACAGAGGTTTGCCCCCCACCAAGTCGCCTGGTGAGCACACAGTGGCACAGCCAGCCCCGGCAGATAGCTGCCAGCCCAGGGGCCTGCTGGGAGCTGAGGGGCGAGCAATGCACTGGCTCTTCTCCACGCCCTCACCTCCCCCCTGAGCACCCCCATGCAAGACCCACTCTCTGGCCTGGGCTGAGGGCGGCAGCTGTGGGATGGGGGGGAGCCAGTGGCTGGGCAGCGGGGGTGCCCACGATCAGAACCCAGACTTCCGCGGTCTCTTCAGACTTCACTTACCACACACAGTTTCGAAGGTTAAAGTGCTACGATGTCCCAGACGGTGACGTGGGACAAGAAGCCCCCATGCGGGGCAATCTATCTGGGCCCCCCCCATCCCCCGCACGGCTCCCTGTGGGGTGAGAATCTGCCAGGGCCCAGAGCCCGGCTCTAACGATCTCTAGCTGAGCCGGGCTGGTTCTTAAGTCCGCTCTCCTGCTAATGGCAGCAGAAAGAAAAAAATTTAAAACACTGTGAACTTGCTAATCAAAGCTAACTCAGTCTCCAGACTTCAAAAACTCCTTCCGAGTTAACTCAGAGTCAAGATGAAAGTTCAAGTACATTCAAGTTCAGGTTCCCTGTTGGGGCTCCCTCTCCCCACTCCTTCCTTGCCCCTGCCCGCAGGGCGGTGGCTGTCCTGTGCCCACTGAGCAGGCCGCTCTGCTCCTCCGTCCCCAGCCTGGCCTCCTCCCTTGGGGCCTGGAGGCACAGCTGGGCAGGCCTGGCGTTCTCGGGCCACACTCGCGTTGGCCCTTCCTGAGGGTGCTCTGACCTGGAGATGGAAACAGGGCCCTCGTGTCTGACCTCTGTCTCTGCCTACCTGGTGGGGCGCTTCCTGAGCCACCGCCTCTGACCTTGTGTGTGGTTGATAATTCAAGTTCCCCAGTCTGTTCTCTTCTATTAAAGTGGAGACTTTGAAATCTAGAAAATCCTCTCTTGTCTAAACCAAGCTGCTTTTCAAGACGCAGCATCAGTCTTAACACGCAAAGGTAAAAGTTCTTTTTTTCTCATATTCCATCCCTACTGAGAAAATCCCCTCCTCCCCGAGGCAGACAGCTGCCTCTATTTGAATTGAAGGGAAAAATATTAACACATTAAAAATGTATTCCTCTTTTACCTTTAACATAGTACTTATCAAAATGTACAAATGCTCAAAGTATCATTACTTAAAGGCTGGGGGACAAATATCACTTACTTTTCTTTATCAAATATCTAAATATTGTACCTGACACTTTACAGGCTCTGAGAAATGGATGAGTGGGTGGATGGATGGGTACATGGGGGGGTAAATGGATGGGCAGATCAAAAATCTTCCCCAAAATATGCCTTCCAAACCTCTACTTATACTTTATTCCAAGACCGTGTCATATGTCACCCAGAGAGGTGAGGAAGCTGGAAGTATAATATTGCAGTTGTGGTCATTTTAAATGGGACCTTTTTTTTTTTGAATGATTTATTTTATTTATTTATGCGTACAAGAGCTGGGGTGTAGGCCAGGAGTGCAGGGGTGAGAGGATTCCCCAGAGACAGAGTGGGGAGCAGAACAGGTGGATCCACTGAAATACGCTGCTGAGGGGAGCAGCGGCAGGGATCGAACTCAGGCCTCAGTGGCTGGCGATAGCTTGATAGTGCTGCGATTTTAACCCTTTCGCCACCAGGGAGGCCCGAGATCCATTATTTTCGAGTGTGGTCTCTGGGCGGGCGAGGTTCTTTTTGCCCACACCCGACAGGCCTGCACTCCCTCTTTCCACCCTCGTCCGCTTTCCCCAGAGATCTGCCTGTTTCTTCAGTCTCCTGTGGTTTTGCTGTGTTTCGTCCTCTCAGTTTTTCCTCTAATTTCTGTTCTTACCTCTGCTGTGTCCTTATTTCCTACCTCTTTTGTTTTGGTAGTTTGTTCTTTTACCTCTAGAGTTGGAAGCCCTCATGCTCAGTAATTTGGGGTTTCTTCCCAGCATGCCTGGGCGGGACCAGCCCTCCCCGCAGCTCCCCAGGGCTGTCCTCCTGGCTCCGAACCATCGTATCTGATCGTTTCAGTTCTAATTATTTTCTGATTCCCTTATGATATCTTTGACGCATAGTGAGTGACCCGCGCTTTTAAATTTCCAAACCATTGGATGGGGAGAAAAAGTTTATGATTGGTTTCTCATCTTATTTCAGCATGGCCAATTCCATGTTTGGGCTGAGAATGGCTTTTTTTGGTGCAGTTTTTAGAAACATTCCGTGGGCTCTCTGCAGGCAGATTCTCTAATTCCCAGATAAAGGCGCCTATGGCTGTTCTGCAGCCTGTAGGAGAGTGTCTGTACTTCTCCCTGCTTGGTCTGTCAACGGCTGAGGATGGTCTCCTGCCTTTGATGGCCGGCCTGGCTGTGGGCAAGGCTGCTCGGGTTCTGCTTCAAAGGAAGCCAGCGGCGGGACCGCAGTTGGAGGGTACTCGACAGGCTGCAACGGACACCAAGACCACTTCCCCACCTCACACCTCCCTGGGCGCTCCCAGCCAGCCCTGCATGCCTGGGCGTTGGAGCTGGGCTGCCATCCTATCTGGGCAGCCTTGGCTTGGGGACCAGACCTGGAGCTGGCCAGAGCTGACAGAGTCCGCGCGGTCTGGACTCTTTTCCGCCCTCTCTCTGTGCACAGAAGTCAGGCCTGTGGACCCGGGCGAAGCCTCTCCCGGCCAGCTCTGCTCCGTTTCCACCCACCCTCTCAGATCTTCCCTCCAGCAGGTCTCCATGCAGCTAATTCTCTCTTGGCATTCGTTTCTTAGATGATCCAAACTAACACAAAGCATTTGCCAATTTCTCCTTGTAAGTCTGACAATTCTCGACATGTTGTTGGGTGCATAAAAATTCAGGCTTATTCTGTCCTGTTCCTGTTACTGTGTGTAACAAGCCTCCTTACTCCTAAGAGCGCATTGTTAACATGCCCCCGTCCTGGAGGGCCTCCCTGGTGGTGCAACGGGTTAAGCGCAGCACTGTGAAGCTGTCCAGAGCCACTGCGGCATGAGTTCCATCCCCAGCCAGGGAGCTTCCCACATGGCGCGGCAGACCTCTCCTGCCTCTCCCGTTGCTCCCCTCAGCAGTGTGTTTCTGTCGATCTACCTATTCTGCTCCCCACTGTCTCTGGTGAGCCCTCTCGCTGCCCCATACCTCTGGCCCGCACCCCAGCTTGTATGCATAAATAAATCTTTAAGAAAAAATTATTTATGCATACAAGAACTGGGGTGCAGACCAGAGGCATGGGGCGGCGAGAGGGTTCACCAGAGACAGAGTGGGGAGCAGAACAGGCAGATCTACTGAGATACACTGCTGAGGGGAGCAGCGGGGAGACAGGAGAGGTCTGCTATGCCCTGTGGGAAACTCCCTGGCCGGGGATCGAACTTGTGCTATAGTGGCTGCAGACAGCTTCATAGTGCTGAGACTTAACCCGTTGTACAACCAGGGAGGCCCCCATGTTAAATAATTTTTTAGGTCATTAGGTGGAAATATGAATAACACTAGAAGTATTTGAAGAATCACGTTGCTTTGAAGAGTTCTCAGGGATTCCGATGTCTCATTTCTGATTCCTGAAGTTTAAGATCTGTCAGGATCTGGAAACACTTTCGCTGCATTGAGGTGATTTGCTGACTTGGGAAGTTCACAGCTGCTTCGTAAGGCTTTGCATGGTCCCCGAGTGGTTAAGAATGGGGCTCCTGGCTGGATTTCAGAACTCTCCCACCTTGGGCAGGTTCTTCACCTCCTGTGCCTCATGGTCCTCATCTGTCAAGGGGGTATGATAGTAACAGCACCCAGTTCTTAGGGCGGTTGTGATGATTATGTGAACCAAGGAGAGAGCTGAGGACTTGCCTGGTTAAATGCAATTTATTGTTTCCAAATGTCACTTCCTTCCTCTGGATTGAATTTCTTCTTTCCTGAAGTACATCCCTTATTAGCACCTTTTGAGAGAGTCTGAGCAAGGTAAATTGTCTCTGCCTTGATTTGAAAATATCCTCTTGCTCTCATCCTAGAAGAATAGCTTAGCTAAACATGGGAGTGTAGGTTGACAATTATTTCCCCTCAGCACTTTGAAAATATTACTTAGTTGTCTTCTGAGCTTTTAGTTGCTGTTGAGCTGTCTTCTGTCAGTATAATTGTTGCCTCTGTAGGTAGTCTGGTTGCTTTTATAGTTATCTTTTTGTCTTTTGTGTCTTAAAGTTTCTCTCTTGTGTGCCTACATGTGAATTTGTTCGTACTTATTGCTTAGGGCTTTTATGCTTTCTCGAGCCAAGCATTTAGGTCTTCTATCAATTTGCAAAACTGCTCAGCCATTATTTCTTTAAATATTGCCTTTCCCTTTTCTCTAGAATCTTTTTGAAATCCTGTTAAATGAGCAATGTGTCTTTCCATTCGCTCTTCTGTGACTCATGATCTCGCTTGAAAGTTTTTAATATATTTCTATCTCTCCACTGCATTCTGGAACTTTCTTTATATCTTCCAATTCATCAATTCTTTCTTCGTCAGTGTCCAATCTGCCATAAAACTGTTCTGAGTTATATTTTTTAAAAAGATTTATTTATTTATGCATACAAAAGCTGGGGTATTGGCCAGAGGTGTGGGGTGGTGAGAGGATTCACCAGAGACAGAGTAGGGGGCAGAACAGCCGGATCCACTGATATACACTGCTGAGGGGAGCAGCAGGGAGGCAGGGGATGTCTGCTGCGCCCTGTGGGTCAGCTCCATGGCTGGGGATCAAACTCGTGCTACAGTGGCTGCAGATAGCTTCATAGTGCTGAGACTTAACCCATTGCACCACCAGGGAGGCCCCCCACCGTGAGATTCTTTTGTGGCAAATCTCAGACACCCTGTCACTTCATCTATAAATATTGTCCACATCTGTTAATTCTTGTTTTTATAATGTTATTTTCTTGAAAGTTTGAATTTTCATTTTGACCTTCAGTTATTACAAACATTCTTAGCAGTGCTTTGGCCTGCTCTTCTGTTGTCTCAAGTCTCAGGACTCTAACCCCCCCAGTCCATGGTGTCTACAAGGGGTCCAGGATGCCCTCTTCTGTGTATAGTGGGATTGATATTGTGAGCTCATCTTTGAAGGAGCTTGTTTTCCGGTGGGAGTTTCCTGCTACCTGAGCTGAAAGCAGGTCCCTCCAGAGTCATTTTGCATCTGCTTTACTGGCTCATTCAGGGTTATCAGCCTCAGACCAATTTTTTTCACTTGACATAATCCCAGGCCTTGCATGCAATATCAATTTGGACCTCAAGCCCACTCAAATCACAGACATGAATTTCTCAGAGAGTCCTTTTAAAATCCTCACGGTCTATGCCCCAGCTGTGATAGTCAAGCTTCTCTGTTATCTCCCTGTGCCAGGGGGTAGGTTTCCCCCCCCCCCCACCCCGGCCCACCCTTTCACTGAGAGATCAGCCCTTACAGGAGACTGGCTTTGCAAGCAGTCACAGTTTCAGCCTCCGCCTCCCTTCAGCTGAGGCTCTTATCTCCTGTCTCTGTATCTCATCTCAGTGTGGGGGCTCACACGAAGGCCCGGTTGCTGGCAGTGGTTACCCTCCCATCTCTCTCTGGCCTCCCCCCCAAGGCAGCTGTGGGGTCCTTTCCCACACTGGCATTTCCCTCTGTTCTGGTCCCCGGAGGCTCCTTTTCTTCCTGCTCCCCTGCCCCTGCACTTATGGCTTGTTGAGTCGGTCCTACCGTGTGTTTCTCTGTGTCTGCAGGGAGAGGCTTTTCACAGGACCCTAGGCAAGATTTTGGCAGAACTGACACCCCTTTGTGGTGAAAGCTGGTTTGATTTATGTTTCTTCCTTGCAATTAAAAAAAAGAAAACTAATATAATCATAGCATCATGTGCAGATCGGCTCCCTCTGCCCCAAAGCTGCTGCAGGGTGCAGCCAGCTCTCTCTGGCCATGGGTTTGGACAAGTCGTCTTCCCTGCCCTTACCTGGTTCTGTGCCCTGCAGGGCCTTGGGGACAGAGTCCAGCCTTTTATTTGGGGCTGATCCACTCTGGGGTTTGCCCCATGAAGTAACTGGCTAGTGCTGGGCGCTATCTCCAGCTTCAGAACTCTGGCTTTTGCCGGAGTTGTGATGTGACCTCTCTGTCCATTTTTCTTTGTAAATAGGCAATATTCACCCTAATATACTGATTTGCGTCACTGCCACTAGGTACCCAGCTAGGAAAAAAACAGCCCGAGTGTTTATAACCCAGTTCTCCTGTCAGAGAAGTGCCTATTAACATGCAGAAATTTCACCGTGTCGCTGCCACAAATCTCAGCCCCACGCTCAGACGCTGCTGCTCTTTCCGCTTCCGGTGGTCTGCGCTCCGTGCGGGGCCAGGCTCGTGCTTCCAAAGTCCCTTCTGTTCTGCTGCAAAGCTGGGGTGGCCATCGTGGGGTGGACTGGGCACCGATCAAACACCCTGTTCCGGGGCTTCCTTTAGGGGATGAGGAACGTGCCAGAGAGTTGGGGTATGCTGGGGGGGGCACAGCTCTGCAGAGGCAAGAGGAAACATCGAACATTTATTTTTTTTAACAATTTATTTATTTCTGCATACAAGGACTGGGGTGTGGACCAGAGGTGTGGGGTGGTGAGAGGATTCACCAGAGACAGAGTGGGGAGCAGAACTGGCGGATCTACTGAAGTACACTGCTGAGGGGAGCAGCGGGGAGTCAGGAGAGGTCTGCTGCACCATGTGGGAAGCTCCCTGGCCGGGGATAGAACTAGTGCTGCAGTGGCTGCGGATTGCTTCATAGGCTGAGACTTAACCTCTATCCCCCCAGAGAGGCCCGACATCAGATATTTAGAGCGAGGTGTGTAAATTCAATCTCCAAAAGTTTTTCTCTTAAGCACACGCTGCCCTTTAACATATCCCTGCTGTGGCGTGGCCCTCCACGTGACCTGAACCTGCTTCCGGCCTGCAGGACTGGCGGGGCGCCCCTGCTGCTGACCCCTCACTCCCCACGCGGCTGAGTGCCACCGGCTTTCTGCAGGGAGCTTTCAGCCTCTGTGAGTCCAGCCTGACCCCTCGGCCGCTGCTCTGGTGGCGCCAAACCCGGGGCTCCCACCTATCTGTGGTTCGTCTGTCTCCCGGGCCTGTGTCTTCGCCAGTCTGGCTGTGTGGGGCTGCCCCTGAACATGACCCCTCTTCGGCTTGTAGGAGCCATGCCCACAGCATGCTGCCAGCACACACTCCGCAGAACCACCGGAGCGGCTTGGTGGCACTCCTGGCTCTCCTCTTTAGCTTTTCCCTAACCTCTGATTTAGCAATTAGCAATCTGCCAGAACCACCTCCCTTGTCTTTCTGGAATGCTTCTCTCCAGAAGGTACCTTCCCTGGGGGTGGGGGAGGGGCCTGGGGGCTTCCAGCACTAACTGAATGAGAGAGGGGGAAGCAGCCAACTACCATTCAGCTAAGAGAGAGAAAATGATTTCCCGATCAACAATAAAAACTGACAGCTCTATCAGAAGATGAGCTTGGGGAGCAGAGAGCCTGGCGGGGCAGGGTGGGGAGAGCAGGCCTGCAGGAACCCAGCAGGAGCAGCTCATGCTGGCGGCAGGGAACCTTGCAGGCAGCCAGAGGAAGCGCCCCCGAGCTGAATCTCACCACCCCTCGCCCTCCTTCGTGATCCAGCCTGAGGCAAGAAGACTAGCGCTGTTCGGATTCTGTACCCGAAACTCAGAGGAGCTCCCGTGCGCTCCTTTCCTCTGACCTTACATAAAAGGAAGTCACGTGATGTCTATTTATGGGAGCAGGACGGTCTGGGGAGAGGAGGCGAGGAGGCTCACGTTGGTGAGTTCCAAGGGCTGATGAAATTGCTCTGGCCCTTGGGATCTCCCCACGCCAGGAAGAATAAGGGGGTGGGGGCAGGGTGGGGAGCAAAAGCTCCAGCTGTCTGACAGACCAGTCCCTTCTTAAAGCCACCCAAGTGACCGGTCTAGATGTCGGTGCTCACGAACCAGGTAGAATTTAATGGCGCTCAAATTCACTGGTGTTAATATGAGGGAAAGTGCTGAGGGGGAATAAAAGGGGGTAAAGCACCCTCATTTGGCCTGGCCAGGAAGATATTTAATTTTTAAAAATATAACCATTCCCTTCCTATTTTAAAAGAGCAGGCCAGTGAAACAGACGCAGCAAATGACTGCAAAGAACTAAGACAAAAGCAGGTTGTTGGCTCTAAGTGGAGCATGATGGGAGGTTGGGGGCCGAGCTCTGGACACTGGCCTGGGCCAGTGGGGCGCTAATGTGCAATAGCACGTCATAAAGACTGGCCCCGGAAGCAGCAACTCCTCCCCCGAGTGTCTGTGTGTCCATCACTGGAAGGAGGAGACAGAAATGATGCCGGCCAGACAGCCAGGGGATTCTCTTTCTCTAGACATTTGTCTTCAGCGAACACTAATGAGAGGAAGCAGAGGTCCAGCGCTGCGACCGCTGAGCTCTGGGGCTGAGGTTCCTGAATCTCTCCTGCATGCTTTTGAAGTGGAATTTTGGATCCGGGTCTCCGGCAAAATTTCTCTTATTAATTTATTTATTTAATGTTCTTGGTACCAGAGGTTTTAACAAGGCAATAAACATAAGGCCTTTAATCCCCAAGAATTGATTTCAGATAAAAGCACCGATTTCAGGTGCATTCATGTATGTCCTTGCTGCATCATGAGAAGGCATATTTCAAGATACTTTGCTGATTTTTGAGGTTAAAAGCCAGGAAATGCTAGCTGGTATGACTATCCGACAATTAATGGTTTAACACAAAAGGCATGTTTCAGCCTCCCTGATGGTGCAGGGGTTAAAGTCTCAGCAGTATCAAGCTATTACCAGCCTTTGCGGCCTGAGTTCGATCCCCAGCCAGGGAGCTTCGCACATGGCGCAGCAGACCTCTCCTGTCTCCCTGCTTCTCCCCTCAGCAGTGGATTTCAGTGGATCTGCCTGTTCTGCTCCCCACTCTGTCTCTGGTGAATCCTCTCACCCCCAACACCTCTGACCTACACCCCTTGTATGCATAAATAAATAAAATAAGTCTTAAAAAAAAGACATGTTTTGCCCACATAACAGACCAGTGTAGTGTTGTGGTTGGTGGACGGCTCTCCTCCATACGGTGACTCAGGGACTCATATGCTTGCCATCTTTTGGTGCCACAACTTCAAAGGCTTTGTCCTCATCTTCTGCCTCGGTCAGTGTCAAGGGAAAAGGTGGCGAAAGAACATCTACTTCTTAATGACTGTGGCTGGGAAGCAATGCACATTACTCTTCACGCTCCATGGTGTGTGCTCTTATTGCTTCACCAGGGGTGAAGACAACTTGGAAACGTCGTGCCCAGTGGGACAGTCCTTCTACACTGTGGACGGAAAGGTCCTGGCTTTGGTAGAAGTTGTCTCCGTCTCCCTCAAACATCTCTTGGTGCCTCTTTCAAGGATACCCCATGACAGAGAACTGAAAGGAAAGTGTAACCTATCAAACTTTGCAGGATGCAGATAAAGTGGACCTGAGAAGGAAACAGAAAACACAAACTACCTCCATCTGAAAAGTGGAAAATCTTAAGTCAATAAACTAAATTCTTGCCTCAAGAAACTAGGAAAAGAAGAACAAAATCAACCCAAAGCAAGTAGAAGGAAGGAAATGATAGAGAGTAGAAATCCGTGAAATTGAAGACAGGAAAACAGTAGAGAAAATTAGTCAAAGGAAAAGCTGGTTCTTTGAAAATAATGAAAGTTATAAACCTCTGGAAAGACAGGCAAGGTGATGACAAAAACACAAATCGCCAATATTGGTACTGAAAAGGAGTTCCCCAGTCGTCATAAGAGTATAAGAGAACCAGGGCCTCCCTGGTGGTGCAACAGGTAAAGTCTCAGCACTATGAAGCTATCCACAGCCACTGCGGTACGAGTTCGATCCCCAGCCAGGGAGCTTCCTACAGGGCACAGCAGACCTCTCCTGTCTCCCCGCTGCTCCCCTCAGCAGTATGTTTCAGTGGATCCCCCTGTTCTGCTCCCCGCTCTGTCTCTGGGGAATCCTCTCACCACCCCACACCTCTGGCCTGCATCCCAGCTCTTGTATGCATAAATAAATCTTTTTTTTTTTTTAAAGGAATACAACTGCTATAATCCGATTTGATTTTTCGAAGTTCATTTTAGCGTCCAGAGAAGACGGCAGGAGATGTCTACCGTCTTTCCTTGTAAGGAAGGCACCTCCGCCTGATCCACACCCTGCCAACACCTCTGTGTTTCTCAGTACTTCCTCCAGTTCTCTGTCCTTCTGACTGAGCAATGTGGTGTCCAAGTTCCAGAAGGAATTCCCTTCTGCTTAAATACATGGGACACTAAAGGGAAGTCGGCGGCGGGGGGCCGCGGAGGAGAAGCCCAGCACGCCCCATCTCTTGCAGCCTAGTCTCAGACACAATGCCCCATCAGGTCTGTGACATCCTGCTGCTTGGCAGTGGGGAGAGATCCAGGCCACGCTGGAGAATGGGATGGCAGGGTGCAAATACCAGGAGGGGCCGTTGAGCCGGTGCAGAAGGTGCCCCTGCGCACACTTTACTGGCTCAACAATCACAGGAGGGTTGTGGCGATCTATACTGTTCCTACTCTATGGTGAGAAAAATGACGCAGAGGGGGGCTTTGCAAGCTCCTGGCTCTGGGTTCCAGAGCCAGGAGGTGGCAGTGCTGGGGTTCCCTGGAGCCTGCTTGGAGCACCTGCCCTGAGCCCAGACGCAGCCACTGGGGGCCTCTGGCAGTCAGCGGAGGTTCTCATGCTGGTCCTGGGGAGCAGGAGGTGTGCAGCAAAATGTCCTGATGGTGGGGTGCAGCCTGGGCCAGGGCCGCTGGACCTACACAAAGGTCACTGGGCCTGGAGAACAGCATTTGTGGGAGTGGTCTGCCAGCTGGTGGGAATGGGATTTGGAGGGAATGGGGCGGGCAAGGGAAACAGCCGGTAAGGACGTTCTTTCAAAAAATTGTACTAAAAGGAGGGTCTGAGAAATGGCTCGATTCTGGGAAAGCGTCGCTGAGCCAGGGTTTTGTGGGTTTTTTAATGTTTTTGGAAGCGAGGATGGCAGAGTATTTGCAGCTTCATGCACTAGTGATCCGAGGTGGGGTTGGGGGGGGGCATGAAATGAGAGCAGGGGGACTGCCGCAGGCGGGCTGGGGGGCCAGAGGGTCTGCTGTGGGAGTGGAAGTAAGCAGGAGGCCTCCTGCTGGAGTGGGACTTCCAGGCCGCTCCCCCCCCCCACCCCTGTACCCCTTCCCCCCAGCCTTTATGCTGTGTTTACAGCCAGCTGGTTTCCTGGGGCCCTTAACCAAGTACCACAAACTGGCAGCTTAAAGCAGCAGCAGCAGGCGGGGCAGGTCTGCGCCCAGGGAGGTGCTCTGGGCCGGCCCCCCGCGCTCCCAGGCTCCTGACTGTGTCTGTGCGTCTCCCCTCTAATGAGGACTCAAGACTTGGGGTTTATTCCATCCTGAGGGGATAGGAGAAACTTGCATCTGTGGGCCCTGCTGCTAAATAGCGTCACAGACACCCACCCAGGGCCAGTGCTAGATGAGTCTTCTGGAAGCGGACTCAACCCTCTCCGCTTGGAAAGGGCCCCCTAGAATGGCCGGGAGCCTGGCGCTCGCTCGTGGGGTTTGGGGGCTCTGCAGCATCCACTGTGCCCCTGACTCACCGGCTGCCCCTCTCCCTCCCTGCCTGCTCTGCCAGGGGCCGGGGCTGGGGCACAGCCTCAGTCACCCTTATTGAGAAGCCCCCTTGGTCCTCCCCAAGCAGCCCTCTCAGAGTCCTTGGTTTTGGCCGGCTCCGTTCTGCCTCCCTCCTCACCCTTGGGGTTTCAGGCCTTCCATCTGAGCCCAGGCCGGGGTCCACTCCTGCCACCCGCAGGCCTGTCCCCCCAGCGCCCCACACGGACTCAGCCTTCCCCATTGGTTGACCCGCCCGTGGCCCCTCACTCATGGTCATGGCACAGCATCTTGGGCCCTGGCCCCCTTCTCTGAAGACATGGGGAGCTGATGCCCCACAAGGTTCTGTGCTCATGGGAGAAAAAGGGTGTGAAAAGGCTTTTTGCACCTGGGGTGTGCCTCCGAAGGAGGAGGCAGAGTGCCCCCCAGCCTCCATCGAGCTGCTGTTAGGAAGGCTGAGCCAGGGGTGTGCGGACGGGGCGTGGCACAGAGGCACCCCTTCCTCTCCACTGCCATCCCCCCCAACCCCCCCCCACCCCCACAGGGAGAACCGGCCCTCACCCCTTGAGGGCAGGTTGAGCCTCTGGTCCAGCTCCCAAGGGCCTTGGGCCAACCCTCTCAGTGGCTCTGGGGCTGGGGCAGGGGCCTTTGGGGGTATAGGGGTGGCAGAGGCTGGGGCATGCACCCGACCTCTGGTTCAGGCCCCACTGGTGCCTTGCCAGGGTGCGCCACGTAGAGTCCTGAAAGATTCAGAACAGCCCTAATTCACCACATTTTCAGAAAATGGATGAGAAGCTGATCAAACAGTCCTTTGATGCCAGGATGAAGAGGGGGGTCCTGCTCGATGGAGTTGGAGGCAAAGTGTGGGCTGGAGTTCTGACAGCTGGAGAGGAGTCTCTGTCATCCATCAACCCTGCAGGAATGAAATGAGGCCTGTCTCTCCTGCCGGGAGCCTGGCTGCTGATGGCCGCGCTGCGCGGGGGCTGGGGGTCCGGCCTGGCCGCGGGCCTCACGGGGCCGGCTTGCTGCCAGACCACAGCCTGAAGGCCCAGCCTGAAGTCTGGCTCAGAATCTCATTCAGAAACACCATCGCTTCCCTGAGCCCGCAGAGACGAAGGGCTCCCCGGCCAGGCTCCTGGGTCTCCCTAGCAGAACCCTAAATGGCAGCACACCCCAGAAAAGAGTGGGCTGCCTCCATAGGGGAGGAGCCCTCGCCCAGGAAGGGCCTCCCACAGGTCACAGGCTCTACCTCATCAGCCTGTGCACAGGGGGCAAGGAATGACCCTCCCCTCACCTCACCTCACCCTCATTTCACCTAACCCTCACCTCAGCCTCACCTCACCCTCACCTCACCCTCACCTCACCTCACCTCATCTCACCTCACCCTCACCCTCAGCTTCACCTCAGCTTCACCTCAGCCTC
>PVIJ01007349.1:0-83281 GCA_004024925.1 Scalopus aquaticus | reverse complement strand
TGGGGGGGTGTGGGGGGGTGTGGGGGGGTGTGTTTTCCCAGAAAGTTAAAGGCAGGATATTTGGAGTTTGGCTCCCTTCTCTTTGAGAATATATTGAACTAAACCTCATGCTCCAGTGCACGTTGGCAGACAGAGGTCAGGCCAGGCCCGTGGGGACTCCAGGAGGGCACCTGCAGCTCTCGAGCCTGCGCTAGGGTGTGGCCATGTCAGAGCTGTTGTTCTGTGCTTTGGGAATGGGGCATGAACTGCCTGTTCGGGGGCCTTGGAGGTGGCACCATGGAGAGATAGCAAGCTCTCCTAGCACCCAGAAGCACCTGAGATCGTGCACGCAGTGAGCGGTGTCACACTGGGTGGGGGTGTGGGCTCTGACCCGCAGGCACCCACTTACCGCACGGGTACACACTGACCTCTTATGCTTTCATCTCATTTCCTTTACTCCCTTCCCCTCGTAGTCTGGGGCATCCTTAGATCCTCTCTGTGATGAGGGAAGGGGCGGAGCCTGCACCGCGCCCCCCCCCCCCCAAGGCAGCTGAGCCGTGAAACCACATTGTGAACTCGCGTCCCTGTCTCTTTCATTTTCATCTGACTTCTCTCAGGTCCTCCTGCGTTGCTTCCATCATTCCATCATTTTCATTCACTCACCTGCACATTCCTAGAGGTGGTAAGAAAGCTGATGGCGACCACGGAGAGCCTGCACCAGCCGCCCTCGTGGCGCGGTCCTCCTGCCCTTTTTGAGCTCAGACTTGAGGCTGCAAGGTGCTCAGGGACTCTCAGACACACCAGGGAAAGTTTTTGCAGTCTCACTGTCACTGTGAACTATGATTCCTGCCATCTGTGGCCAGGGAGGACCGTTCCGTCACCTCCACGAGCCAAGGATGAATCCGTCCTGCCGAGAATGTGGTCATGGTCGTGCTGTGGTTTTGGGCATAAAATCTGGTGCACAGGCAGCTGAAGGTCATTGGAACCTCACGATTTTTTCATTCTTTGATTTCAAAGTAGCCAAGGCCCTCTTAAATCAACCCACCGTTGTTGCTGAGAACTAACAAAAAATTAGTATAGAATGATGATGCCTGAAGAAAGCAGCCCACCTCCTGAATCCAGGACTAACTAGAATCATGCAGCTACGAAAGGCTGCAGGTAATGCTGCAGGTAATTAATGAGGTGCCAGGAGGTGGCTGTCGTGATCCACTTCAAGTGCCCTATGTGGGAAAGGAACTGAAGTACTAAAATGCTGGATCACCATCTTGAATAGAATTTCCTGACCATATGCATTCTGATTCCCCCCTCGCTTTCTCCCCCATACACACACTCCCCATATTATATAGCGGAATCTGCACCCATTCAGTGGGTTGTTTTTCCTGCCTTAAGTAGACCCTGTATAAGCTATTACTTGCTTCTAGAATGTTTCTAGTGCTAAACCTGTTCTTTATTTACTGAGGAGCTGATGTAGAATTCTTGACTGGAATTGCTAAAGGGAAATAAATGTCTGTCCTGGGCCTGTCTCAGTGCTTACTATAAGATATTGATCATCTTAGTTTCCACCCATCCCAGTCTGTGGTGGCCTGGCACCTTTCCCACATCCATACCAATTGTTGGAAAACCAAAGTATGTCTTCAGCGGCCCTGAAGTCATATTTTCATCATTTTTTTCCTCTAGCTTTGGGAATTCATGTCTTCATAACTTGTGCTAGCTATGAGGCAGTACTGTCTTCAAATTCTGCTCTGTATTTGACTGTACTCCAGTTCTCAGACAGTGGGAAGCACAATGATAGGCCACCCAACTTTGGCAGGAAGGGGGCAGTTTACTGATCAATGTCATATGAAGACGTTCTTCCCAGGGGAGCTTTAAGACCCTGTCTCTTATTCATTGTGTTGGTCTCTGGGACACCTCCTGGCTGCGTCACCTCAGGGTTTCCTACTGAATGGCATATTGAGAGGCCTTCCCTCTCCTCCTTCTTATGCCCAACTCCTCACCACTCCCTTATCTCTAGCAGAGCCATGTAGCTTCAGCACCCCCCTCACCACCAGCGCTACCAGCAACTATGGTCTTTAAGCTTGTGGCCATTGAACACTGGGAAAATGCAACTACCTCGCCTGCTCTTGTCTAGCAGGGAGCTGCCTCCCAGGAGAGGCTGAGACATGATCACTAGGAATCACATGCTCTTTCAGACACAGAATCCCTATCTGCAACTGCCTTTCATTTCTAGCTACTGAAACTTTCAGTATGCAGGGACGTCCTCGAAACTATATTTAGCATAGAATGTGCTAGATATGTATATGACCAATTCCTGAGGTCTCACCTGGTCTTAATGACTTGATTCTCCATTTCATTTGATTGGAGATTTTGGAATTCCTCAGTGGAAGTTGGAAGTTCTGCCAATCTGCTCTGATTTATTACCTCTTGTCCCCTAAGATGTCCATCCAGCCCTACATTGCTGCTCTTTTCTTCCCAGGGGCCTCTCTTAGCAAACCCATCAGGACTGGGTAACCCCAAGCTGATACTCTCTCTGGCCTTGCCATGTGCCAGTTTGGGACCCAGTCTCTTCACATAACTCCCCACAGTGAGAGTAAGTCTGTAGCCTAACTTTATGAACAATGACAGGGCAGTTCAATTTAGACACGAAAATGCAACTTCACACAGGTGGCCACTCAGAGCCCCTGACTGAATTCCTGGCCCATCTTTAGGGCATCCTGCAGGCTTCTTCACAGCCTTCTCCAAGCCACCATCAACTCAGATACCCTCTTCCTTCTTCCAGTGGAGGACCTTCAACCATGTCTGACTGACCAGGGTCCAAACGGCAACACACACAGGCCACAGGTCTCACTCCAGCCTAAGGCCTGCCTGTCTCCTCTGGATTTGCTATTCCTTCTCCCCAGTGGATATGAAAAAATCCATTCCCTTAGGGAAACTACAGCCTACCCACACACACGCATGCACGCGTGCGCACACACATACTCACACAGCATGTGTCCTTTGATTTAAGAACATTATAGTTCATTTATCAGCATGTATTGGATTGTTCAGATTCACATGTGAGTCAGCAAACCATCTAGTTGGTGTAGAATTAAATTTACCCTAATCTTTAGCCTATGTCTATTGATGGTCCTTTCCAGCATGAAATTAGAAAAAGAAAACAGAAACCTGACAGAACTAAGGGGTTGCCCGCAGGGATGCTGAGGATGGGACAGATGGAAGAGATGTGAGGAGGTGGGGGCTGGTGGGCTGACTGGAGCCTGGGTGGTGAGGGAGGGCCTTGGAGGGCACTGCCTGGAGGCCTGGATGAGTTGTGTGCCAAGGAGCCGAGATGCGGGCACAGGTAAAACAGCTGAAGAACCAAGATGAGAACTCCGTGTTGGACATGATGAGTTTGAGGTGATCGGGGATGTTCGGTGGGGAGACGCAGCAAGCAGGTGGCTGTCAGCGTGATGAGTGAGTGGCACTGCAGGATTCTGGGACATGGGCGTGGTCATGATATAGGAAGGAGTCACCCCACCCGGAACCCAGCTTTCTAGACTTCTCCTTTGCTTTCTCACTTGTCTCTAGGAGATGCACCAATTCTCTTTGTCTTGCCCCAGTGATTTCCTTCTTTTTTTCTGATACTTTCTCTACACATTTCCTGCCGCTGAACCCCTCTGTTGTTACCTGGAATCTTGGAATTGTCTGCCTGAAATTCCAGCCGGAAATATCGAAATAGTGGGCTCAAGTCTGGGCTGTTTGCTATTATTTTTTATTTTATGCCTGTAAAGCTGGTCCTGTGAATGAATCGGGCATGTAAAGTTATATTTATATTTCAGGGAATGAGTCCTAGATATTTCACATCTGTGTAACATACCTTTCTAGTTGGATGTCCCATCTTTGGTCAATCTCACCACATTGATTGGGCTTTCATTAGCCTCTCTCATTTCTTCCCCCTGAAGTCATTGTACTCAGAATCTAGAGCTTTCTGATGAATCTTTTCATACATAGTGCAGTGGTGGGGCTTGAGCACTCTGGCTAGGATGCTTCTCGCCTTGGCTAGTCTGCTGAACACCAGTCACCAGGCAAATGCTTCTCTTTGTTTACCCCGGTCCTCTCGTGCCTCAGCAGCCCACTATGTAGGGCAGCAAGCTGTTGTCTCGGCAGTGAACCCAGTGGACCTCCTGGCACTGTGCCTAATTGTATTCCCTGTTCTCTGCTACCAGATGCAGTAAATTGCATTTCCTCCCAGCTCCCCGACCTGCCAGTCCTCTGTTCACGAGCAGCAGAGCCTTCACCTGGGCAGGACGGGACCAGCAGAGCAGCTGGTAAGTCCTGGGGAGCTGTTTGGTTTGGATACCCAGACAGCTGTGAGGCTTGCATTTCTCTGAGCCTTATTAATGCAGGAGGCCCAGCTCTGCTTTCGTAGTGGGTCCCTGTCCTCAGCCCAGCCTCAGGAACAGGAATTTATAGAGGCCAAGCAGGGCAGACTCTGGGCCCTAAGGAATAACTAAGAACCAAATGGAAGGGATTATTTAGGAACTCCCAGAGCATTTTCTCTCCAGCTTCAGAGTCGCCTGTCTCTCCTCTTTGTAGTTTTACTGTATCTGTCCTTATTCTCAACGTTCATCTAAGCTCTGTCCCCAGGGATTTTTATTTTCTATATGGAATTTTACAATATCAGATGAATTATAATGGAAGCTGGGTGGAGAGCATTTTCAAAGGGTCTAAGTGTGTTGCTGGAATCCATTGGGAATTGAGCTGTTTATAGATTATGAACATATATTTTCAAGTCTTCCCATTTCTGGAGTTATTTCTTAGCTACTGTGGCATATCGGGGACGGTGGAGTAGCAGTTTCAAGAACATGTTTCTGGCTAATGTTTCTTACAATTATGCATTTTAGAGAATAATGCATTCATGGCTGTCAAGTACACAGAGAACTGTGATTTGCTCTGTTCAATGCAAATGTGACTCAGAAATCAGAACTAGAAGGATATGAACAATAAACCTCTGTACCTTTTGCTCTCTGCAGAAATGCACTGAGGGCCAAGGGTTAAATGAAAAAATGAAATGCCCAAGGTTACATAGTTAGTGACAAGGTAGGTGAATTCAAACATGAACATCAGATTATGCTTTATAGAATCTAGGTACATTTATGTTTAAAAGAAATCACACCATGAGAATTTTTATAAACAAAAAAATAATCATGAACTTTCAAGCCAGAGGAATTCTTTGAGCGAGGCCCTATCAATACTTTTTGAAACAGATACTCTTAATTTTATTATAAAAGTGAAATAAAATAGCAAGTAAGTATTGCCATTGTTTGTCATGCGCACTGACTCTATTTTAATATCCCCTGTCTCTGTGAACACCTTAGTGTATTCCTTTTACACACAGACTCAGAGTTCTAGAGTTGGGTGGGACTGTAAGTGGTGTGTGGTCGAACCAGGGCTGGGGTCACAGAACCCTGGACAGTGACAAAATGGATAAAACAGAACTTGTAGCGTCCATGTGTCAACAGAAGAATTATTGGCAGTGCCCTAAGCTGCAGCCTCCTTTGCGCGCTCTCAGCTGCCCTTCGGAGCTCAACTAAGGTAACAACTGTTCAAAAGTCCCACCTTCCCGCTTGTTATTAGAGGTGTGGGTGTAGGCAGGTCTTACCCTCTGAGTCTACATGTCTGTGGCTCTGCAAGCAAGTCTTTCATTTTCTTCTTTCTCTTTTCCTTACTAAACTTGCCGTGTGCTGTATCGAAAATAATAGAGATGTGGATGCTGGAAATTCCCAGTGGTTGTGGCTGAACAACTTCTCATGCCCCTTTATGTACCTGCCCTTCACAGGATGTGCACAGAATGGATGGACTCAGGCAGGGACTAGGGACAGTGTATGAGAACTAATTTTTAGGATATTTTAAAGGGATGTGAGCAATGTTGTTCATCAAGGAGTGTTATGTCAAGAGCAGTGTGTTACTGGGATTGCAGTGCTGTGTGTGGGAGTGCACACGCTGTCACCGCCAGCAGCCTGCAGGCCCTTATGTTTGAAGATAAAGCAAAGACATTAGGATCCCAAGTAACAAATGCTTTTTTTAAAAAAAATCTTTTAAAAAGTTTTTATTTATGTGTTTTTATTTATTAAGAACTAATTTGCAAAAATGTGTCTCCCGTGGAAATGTCCATGAGCAGAGCTGTGGAAGGATTTGCATTTGATGTGGTTAACTCTTGCCCAGGGTGTTTTGGGAACAGAGTGTTCAGATTCCTTACCAATTATGGTGAACAGGAACTTCAGAGAACGTGGATAGCAACCCAGCTGATGACAGTTGTCACTAGAATTCTCCTAGACACTAGCCATGCTGCGTTAGGAATGCCTGTTTGGAAATTTGTACAAACTGAGGGCTGTTTTTATAAATGTCACTTGTCATTATCAGAATTATGACAAATATTTGGTGGTTTGGAGCTTGGGAGGTTTAGGATTCCATATAAATGGGTATTTATTTTTCTATTTTTATTTTAATTTTTTGTTGTTGGTTTTACAACACTATATGATTTGGGGGAACAGTTTCACACTTCTTCAGATCTCTGTCACCACACCCAGCCACCACCAAAGCATCCTTTCCTCTAGATCTAACTTATTTATTTGGAATCATTGCTTTTCAGGATCAGGGGGCTTCATTTCCCTTGTTCAAACAGAGGCATCAAGGAGGGGTCCTCAAACCACACCACACCAAGCCCCTCTGTGACTAGCTCTTGGTCTCCCTTCAAGTGGTCCAGTGTGTCTCTGATTGGCTCCGTTGGGAAGTCCTTCCCTGAATGAGCTGTCATTCCTCCGCCTTCACCTTCCACCCCTGGTCATGCCCCCCGGAGCTCCTCAGAACAAACCTAAGATCTAATTTCCCTTTAAGCTTTGAAAGCAGCTATCATTTCCAGACTTTGCACATCCCCGGTCTGCCTCCCTTCACGCCCAGAGCCCCAGTCTCCAGCTGGTCCCCACATGATGAGATTGCTCTAAACACCCCCACGCCCCGCCATCCAGTCCCTCTCTGAACACTCCCCACTTTGTTGCTTGTCTTTCTGGGCAATGCTCAGAGCTGCCCGGCGCACCAGGGTGTGCAACCACCCCACAGAGCAGAGCATGGCGCTGCACACCACGGGACACACGCCAGGGCCTTTCAGCTTCTGAAGTAAAGCCTCGAAGCCACGTGAGCATGTTCAGCCTCATGTCTGTCATCTGTGTCTCTGTCCCAGAGTCCTTTCAGGTGAAGCACGTGGCCTGTCGCCCACCCCCATGTACTCACTGTCCCACCTGCTCACACAGAACCTACACAATTCTTTATTTCTTAGTCTCAAAAAGCAAGACTAAGAATGAGCCAGGCACCCTTCTGTTCACTGTAGACTTGATGCTACCGTTCAGTGTCGTCCCGTGGAGGTGATGGGGTGGTGGGGGTCCCCCTGATTCCTGGAGGGCGGGAGGGAAGGTGGGGAGTGAATGAAGCCGGGGATTTGGTGCTCAGGCTTGGTGTTCTCTCGCCCTTCAAGCACAGATGATCTTCCAGGCTAATGCTTGCGTGCTGTGTTTCTGCGTCTGCTTTCATTTGAAAAAGGCTGTAACAGTTTCGAAAGCAGAAAGCGCTCAGCTCTGCTGCTGGCCGCCTTAGAGCATGCACTGGGGCGCTTCAGGGCCTCTCTCTTCTCCAGTGCGTTGTCACCTGAAGTTGGAAAAGTGAGCTCTTGTTCATTTTCATCAGTTCACTGATAAAAAACATTGCACAGTTGAAACCAACGTCAGAGGAGTGTAACACACCGTCAGGCGCTCTTCTGGCCCCCGGGAGCCCTAAATCGACAGCTCTGAAGCATGGTCCTTCAGCAGTTATCCCGGTACCCATGGCATGTGTTTCTGTGGAGGACTGTCAGGGACTCGATGTTTCAGACAGGCTCTATCTGGCACTTGCCTGCTTTATCTGGAGACCTTGAGCACAGCCAGTGCGTGGGGGAAGCCCAAGTCGCGGGGTTCAGCAATGGTTGGATTTCCCAGCTCACGGAGTGCCTGGTTTTGTGTGTTCTTGCTTTGACGCGTGGTGTCAGGTGTCCTGCCCTAGACTTCTGACAGCCCTTACAGGTCTCGCTGTGACAATGAAGTCACAAGAGTGCTCACAGAGCCAGAGGAGTGAGTTGGAACTGGAGTCCAGCTCTCCCTGCCCCGGCCCCCATCTCTCTGGAGGCTGCAGCTCTCCAGACACAAAAGCTTCCATTTTACCCTCACCCTGGTTCTAGGCAGGTAGCTCCCCTAGGAGCCTCCCAGTCTAGCCCTCTCCCAGCTGTTTTCTGAGCCCAGAGATTGAGTTTGTCACCTCCATTAGAGTCTCTGCACTTCCAAGGTCGTTCTATTGACAGGAGAGTGGTGAGAGAGCAAGAGCCAAGAAGCCAAACACAGAGGCCCAAAGTCAGACCCAGTTCAGTCGTTCACTTCTCTCCCTTTCCAGAAACTTCCACTTTGGTTCTTGTTCTGTGATCACAAAATGCACCTTTTACTTTGCTGTCTTACTGGGTTATTGGGGTCCCCCAGAAAGCCTCCGCCCATGAGCAACACCCCCTCCTCATTTTTTTCCCAATAAGGTGAGCACAGGCATCAACCTAGGCCCCTGTCCCTGCACAGGCCAGTGCACAGCATCGTGGGAAGCCTGAGGGCACACAGGGCACATGAGAGGGTGCCCGTGGGGTTAGAGACGAGGCCACGATGTAAGTGGGAGGTCTTTTGTATACACTACTTGGCAGCAGTAAAAAGAAGAGTTTTTCAAATTGTGTCCATGGAAAACAAAATGTTGAATTTAAAATATGTCTTATTTTCCAACTGGTTCATATTCACCCTAGTTCACCTTTGCAATGGTGCTGGCTAAGAACCAGAGCAAAATGTAAAGGCTTATTGTAAACAACACATTTAAGATAAGCATTCACATCTCCTGTGTGTTTTTCTGAAAGTCTAACATTCTCATATTTGTATCCATGGACTCTAAATATTGCCTTTGTGTGTTAAGTCTAACTTCTCAAAATGTCCACTCAGGTGCTCCTTTCTAGAAAAGAGAATGAATGCAGATAAGGGTTCTGAGACTAAACTCTGAAGAAAGCAGCAAAAATTTGTGGTTCCTTTAAAACTTTGTTTTTCTGTGGGGAAAAAAATAGAAATAGGTGTTGTATTTTATGGTATAACATATCTAGGCTTACTTGATTATAAAAAAGTTCTAAAATGTTATACATTCTGCAATCTTACATTCTACAAATATTGTAAGAACAGAGTACTACATGTCAATATAAATATGTTATCCTAATGAAACCTGTCACCTATTATTGAGTCCCAAAGTGATTTTACATTTAGCAAGATATAGTTCAAAATCAGAGACAAAAAGAAAACATTAAAAAGTGTTTTTTTCCTGGAGGCTATTAAAAGGCGTTCAATTCAGATCTCCACTCAGAAGTTCTTCTCCTATTTCCCTTCCTTCCCGCCACATAGCACACTCTCCAAACCATCATGGATCACTACAACCCTTTGTTCCCTCTCTGTCCAAATCCCAACAGCTTTTACTCTGCCTTCCACTAAGCTCCTGCTTTCTCAGTTCTTTATTGTATGGATCTACTTAACTCATCTAGCAAAGAACTTTTCCTTTCTGTCCAGTTTCTGATTCTATGAACAGGCAAAGACAAAATGAGATCTGGGATTAGAGCAGTGAAGAGGGAGAAACAGGACCAATAGTGACAGCATTCTCAATGGTGGGTAGAGAGAGAGGGCTGTTTTCAAGATACCCATGTTCATAATTTGTATTCTATTCCATAGTGATATAAAAAATGGAAGTATTTATTTTATACTCGGAATTCATCATAGGTCAGTGTGTTATTTTGTTCACATATTATTGAAAGTTTGGGGGTTACTTAGATATTGTACCTACAAGTGACAATCATTATTGCCTTTTTTATTTATAAATATATCCCCTGAGTGTGTTAATAGTGAGAGGACATAATATTTTAACCTAAAACTCTGCTTTTTAATGTAAGTGTATTCTGAAAGAACAAACTTCTGGAGTCCATGCAAAATTTTAAATGTCTGTTCTATTTCACTGATGACACATCTTATGGAAAATCAAGAAATAATTGATACAAGTACTTCTCCTAATATGACGATCATTGTGTGAGCCCTTGCACCTCAAGAACCAATATTGGTTGACTTCTATTGTGTCACTTAAGGAAACTCAAGATTTTCATGCTAAACAAGTGAATCTTTCAAAATGGACACAATGAAAATACGCATTGGATTTTGCTTCACAAACTTCTTTGTTAAGTGTTAGCCATAAACAGATTGTACCTTATTATGCAAACAGATGGAACAATTTCATTGCTGTTTTCATTAACTAGTTCAAACAGTAATTACTGTCTGTACCTTTTTACTGGTGTCATTTACACAAAGTATTTCTGAGCAGAGTAAGACAACCAAGTTAGACTTTTTAATTAATAGCATTTGTTTCATGGGTGTGTATATCAGGTAGGAGAAGAGGAATCATAAAAGAATGTCAGGCAAAAATAACCTTCACAGATCCTAAAAATCAGTGGGACAAATAAAACATCCCTACAAAGAATTCTACTACTGTGTGGAAAGTATTTAAGTGCCTTCAGACAGGCTTAGAAGAAGTGCTCAAGTTATCTTAAGAAAGAGATAACTTAGAAATGGGAGACTCAAAGAAAGCTTATGGAAGAAGGGGCTGTGACCTGGACATTGATACACAAGCCGTGATTGGATGTATAGAAGGTCAGAAGAAGGAAATCTTAGCAAAAGCAGACACGTTTGGGTTATTGTTGTTTGGGATAGTATTTGGTTGTGCTAGAGGGAAAAGGGTTGATGTCGAGAGGAAAGGGTGTTTGAATCTTCTTAACACAGATGGGAAACGTGTAGTCATTTAGAAAGTGATAAGGGGGCCTCCCTGGTGGCACAGGGGTTAAGTCTCAGCACTATGAAACTATTGCCAGACACTGCGAAATGAGTTCGATCCCCAGCCAGGGAGCTTCCCACATGGTGCAGCAGACCTTTCTTGCCTTACCCACTGCTCCCCTCAGCAGTGGATTTCAGTTGATCCACCTGTTCTGCACCCCACTCGGTCTTTGGTGAATCCTCTCACCCCGCCCCCCCGCCCACACCTCTGGCCTATACCCCAGTTATTGTATGCTTAAATAAATAAAATAAATCTTTTTTAAAAAAAAAGAAAGGGATAAGGACTCAAGGCAGTGATAACAGAGATGTGACATTGGACGCATATGCCAGTGAAAGGGATAAAGAGCAGTGGAGGCAGATGGAATGGCAGGTACCGAGTGTCCTAGAACAGTGAAAAATTGGTTGTGTTTGGAGAGGGTGTGCAATGAGAGGGCCGGCAAGACAAGCCTGGAAAGGAAGTTCACAAACAAATTCTGAAGGAATCGTGTGCCAAGTTGAGGAGTTGTTTATCCTATACAGACACAAGGAGCCAACGGCAGGTGTATAAGGTAACTCTGTGGGCAGGATGGAGCATACGGGCAGAGGCCAGCAGACTTTTTCTGAGAATGGTCAGCTCATGACTTTTAGACTATGTGGAACACACATGTGTGTCTGTCACATGGTCTTTGATTTTTTTTCTTTTTCTTTGTCTCAAATTTATTTTCTTCTTTCTTTTCCTCCTTCCTATTTTCCCTTTTTGCAGTCTTTTTTAAAAAAAAAATTGCTTCTCATGTCATTCAAAAGCAGGGTTATGTTTAGCCTCTGACCACGAGAAGAGAGAAGTAGCAGAAAAATGGGAAACTAGGCTCTTGTGCAGAGGGCAGGAGAGGCTCAGTCTCTGGCACTGGTGACGGAGAGGTGTGAGGAGATACCTGAAGCTAGTCCTGAAGTAGAGTTAGTTACTCTCAGCAGTTGATCCATTGCAGGTAACTAGGAAGAAAAGGACAAGCCAAGTGTGACTGAGATTTCTCTCTTGAGAGACGAATGGCACTTGTATGATTGAACAAGACTCTAGAGTAGTTGTGGGAGGAGAAGGTGGATTCTGTTTTGAAGCTGCTGCGTTGGATGTATTCGTGGGTCATCCAGGGAATGGTGGCCTGGGGACACTTGGCTCTTTGGGTCTAAAGACCAGTTTCCTCCCACCCGGAAAGTGCACCTCCCAGGAGGACTCTGAGGTAACAGATTTGAAAGGATGGCGCAGCACACACAGCACAGGGAAGTACTAGTCCTAGGGAATGCCAGAATGGCTGGCAGCAGGAGTGGGGATGAATTGGAGAGGGAGTAGGAAGTTGGGAGGCTCAGCAAGACCAGGTAGGAAGCTCGAGCAGTAATCGAGGGATGAGGAAGAAACTGAGAACCTCAGATGGAATGTTGGCAGTGGGACAGAAGGAGGCCACAGGCAGGAAAGCTGCTATGGGGCAGAATCACGGGGGCTTGGCCCCGTGCATAGAAGAAGAAAGAGCTTCTGTGATCATCACCCTCAGATTCCTGTGTCGCAAGATGCTGCTTCCTCTCTCTTGTTCTTTTTCCAGTCCTTGTTTTAGAAATGTAGCTCAGGAGACTGACATACTCACAGGGTATATAATCTGACCACTTTGGTAGCTTCTCCCCTTATACCCTACTTCCCAGTGCAGTGGAAGCCAGCCCTGTCTCACCTGCGCAAACCTTTGCCTGTTCTCCATTAATAATGAAAGGGGAATGTTGGGAAAACAGGAGCGCACTGGTAAAGACTTTTAAAATAAAAAGATTTGGGCCTCCCTGGTGGCGCAAAGGGTTAAGTCTCAGCCTGTGAGCTATGGGCAGCCACTGCAGCACGAGTTCGATCCCCAGCCAGGGAGCTGACCCACATGGTGCAGCAGAGCTCTCCTGTCTCGCCCGCTGCTCCCCTCAGCAGTGTACTTCAGTCATTCTGCCTGTTCTGCTCCCCACTCTGTCTCTGGTGAATCCTCTCACCCCCCACACCTCTGACCTACACCCCAGCTCTTGTGTGCATAAATAAATAAATCTTTAAAAAAAAAAAGATTTTGGAACTGGGATATCTCTTAACAGAGGGCTTTAAAATTGTGAGCCTCGGGTAAGCTGTCAAGGTGAAGTGCATGCTGCCATCCTTCCTGTACCTCCCTCCACTGGATCTAAACAGCTGCATCTGGCCTTATTTTGGCAGACCTTAGCCGTAGGAGTTCCATTGAGATAGGGTCACTCTGTACCTCTGTCTTCCCAGGATGTTCAGCCGCTGTGTTCAAACGCACACATAACCACCTCTGTCCACACGTCCACGCACTTTAACACGATGCTTGGCAGCTAGACTAGGAAGGGCACAACACCTTTTTTGTCTGTTTGGCAATTAACCATTCACTGGCTTTTTTTGTTGTAACATGCACTTCCTTTCTCTTGTTTTCATTCAAGCTGTGTACGCCATGGAAATTAATGTGGAGAAAGACAAACAAACAGGAGAGACCAAGATTCTCTCTACAGCCACCATTGGCCCAGAGGGGGTCCATCAGAGAGGAGTCAAAGTCTGTGAGGATGGTACCAAAGTAGTGTATGAGGTGCACCCAGGCGGCACCGTAGTAGAAAACGGAGTGCACAAATTAAGCGCCAAGCACGTAGAGGAGCTTATTCAGAAGGCTGGACAATCAAGTTTAAAAGGAGGGCACGTGTCAGAAAGGACTGTGATCGCAGATGGGAGCCTCGGCCACCCTAAGGAACACATGCTCTGCAAAGAAGCCAAGTTAGAGATGGTCCATAAGTCTAGGAAAGAGCATCCTTCTGGGAACCCAGGGCAGCAGGCCCAAGCCCCCGGCACTGGCGGGCCGGAGGCAAATTTGGATCAGCCCGTCACCATGATTTTCATGGGCTACCAGAACATTGAGGACGAAGAGGAGACGAAAAAGGTGCTAGGGTACGATGAAACCATCAAGGCCGAATTGGTCCTCATTGACGAAGATGATGAGAAGTCTCTGAGGGAGAAGACCGTGACTGACGTGTCCACGATCGATGGGAACGCGGCTGAGCTTGTGTCTGGAAGGCCGGTCTCCGACACCACAGAGCCCTCGTCCCCAGAAGGCAAGGAAGAAAGCCTGGCCACAGAGCCTGCCCCAGGTACCCAAAAGAAAAAGCGCTGTCAGTGCTGTGTTGTCATGTGACCACTTCTTTCTTCCCTCTTCTTCCGGGCAGCCTCTGTGCTCTCCACCACTTCTGTAGACCTCACTGTACCACTAACTGCGATACTGTGAACTGGAAGCAAACACCTGCCTTGCCTTGCAGTTGGATTGCTTTGCTCTCTTTTATTTTTTCCCTTTTATTTTTTTCTCCGGTTTCCTCACCTGAGAGAAAACGTGCATGTGTGTGCTTCATTCTTCCCAAGAACTCGCTTTTCCTCTAAACCTTTCCTTGTGTCTTCAAGAGTGAATCGATTCCTTACTGCTCGATTGGAATGGACTCTTCATATCAGCCAGTTCTATAGTAGCCTTAACTCACTTGACTGGAATTGAACCCATTGGCACCGGGGTTGCATTTTATCGTGTGTTCCTATAACGTAGTCACTCGTTACCATGTCCCTAATTTCTCACTGGCCTCCCTTGCTGTGGAACTTTGCTTTTTATATCTTGTGGGGCAAAATGCTGTTGGCTCTAGCTGGTGTAGCCAAAAGTGGACCTTCCTTAGTCTGTCCAATCTAGGGTGATGCTTTATGCTGCCTTACATAAGCTTCCAGATTACAGTATTGTGCATCTGTGGTGTTTCTCCTGTTAAAACTCAAATGAAGTGGATATAAAACAAAAGAACCCAGTTCTTGTCAGAGCTGAAGTGTAGGGACTGATCGCATAACCTGCCCGTCAACAACTGTCTCTTTCTCTTTCTATGGCTTACCTGATGGACCCTTTCTATACAAAGCACCATTTTTAATTTTCTAAGGACATGAAACAAACATTATTTTAAGCATCAGTAGTGATCTCCAAACTTAGACAAACCCATGAGCCTTGCTTCTATGATCTCAAAGAAATGTAAATTTTTATATTGTTTCCTTTTTCGTGGGTATTTTCTGATCATGTTAATCTACTTTCAATGAAGGGATCATTTTGAGGAGTATCTCTACAGTGACCACATTGCTCCAACAAACAGCCTTTCTGGCTGGCAGTGGTGGCTGTGATGCTCCTTTCACTGTGGATGGTGCTGTAACTGCTTTTCCAGTTCATCTCTCCTGCCGGTTGATTACAGAGCCTTACATCTGGACTCTTTTCTTTCTGTCCCCATGAGAAACAGAATGTCCCCAGAACATCACTATGGAGGTGTATCCAACCCCCACCCAGTGTAAACGTTAAAATGTCAAAAAAAAAATTTTAAAGATTCACAAAGACTTGTCTTCTTGACATTAGCTATTTAAATTTATTCACTAGATCCTGAGTGGCACATAGCCTTTTAAAGTGTTGTTTCTTAAAATTCTGGGGATTCCAGAAAGCAAAAGAACATTTTTTTCTAGAACACAATGAATACTTCTTAAAATAACTTACTAGCTTTCCCCCAAAGCAACCAGCCACACGTGGAACAAAACCAAAGGGAAGCAATTTAGTAAAATAATAATATAGTAGTGAAATAAAGGTATAACATTTTAACTGACTTTAATAACAGAGATATCTTAACTTTATTTCTCCAATGTTCACAGCATCGTTGCAAATCATTACAAAATTATCTGTGTTTCGTAGAACATAATGTCAAAGACCATGCAATAAGAATACTGTATCCAGTCTAACTTCTGTGGAAAGTAGATGAGAAAAAAATAAGGTAGCTTTAGAGACTTTCATTACAGAGCCAACTAAACTTGTCCTAAGTAGTTTTCTCAGTGCTGAACCTACTTGTTAATAGTTTTAATCTCTTGGCTTGAAATAATAAATACTCCAATTGGAAAGGAAAATAATTTTTTCAAAGTTAATTTTTCTCAAATAATTACATTTTTAATGAACACATCATTTTATCACCATCATTTTTTGTAAACAAAAAAGTTTAAAAAGAGATAACTAAAGGACCTAAGTAAGTGTTGTTTCTAAGACGATTCCATCCACAACTTGGTTTTTAATAGCTGAGGGAATTCTCTCTAAACTTAAGGTTCACCAAAGCAGCTGCAATTGAATAAAAACTGCTCTATTATCTAGAAATAACATCTGTTTTTGTTGGCTATAAATCTCACTACTTTCAGCTTCAAGTTCCTCAGTAAATGGGCATTGAAGCATCATTTAAACACCAAAAAAAGTCACAGAAATTGACATAGAAAAAGTTTCAATGTTTTAGACAATCTTGTTATTTGAATTTCTTTAGGAAAGAAACAATCTAAAAGTTTACCACAGTTTAATTTTTTTTCTCACTTGGAGTTTAAAACTATCTTGGGCTTGCTGCTGAATGAACTGATAATTTCCTAAAATGTCCTACCCACCAAAAAGTGGGCTAGATCTTCAGGAAGGACAGGATCGGCTCCTCTCACTGCAGCATTCTTCGTAAGAGCTAAAAGAGCAGTGATAGTCTGCACCCTCATTCATCCATTATTATTCTAGGAATTAGCAAATTATATGAACTATACTTCTGTCTGTTTAATACTACGCTTATTTAATTGTCCTGTAAGATGTGTTACCTTTATTAAGATGATTGTGACGACTACGGTGGGTGAAGGTGGGCTTAAACGTGACATTTACATGTTCCTATTTTGCATCATTTTCCTGTCGTAATGGAGGAGTCAGGCTCAGCCAACACTTTTATGGGATGAGACCTATAACCCCACCTACAACAAGTCATGAAAATATAAACAGAGTTGCAATTGTTCTGCCTTCCTGCTGTTGGTGGCATTCTCTCTGTGTAAACTTTATTATGTATGGTGTTACTCTCTTTAAAAACACAGGGTTACATAAACAGTCTAATTAGCAATTCAGTAATGAAGCTGCAAAATCTTGTTCCTTTTTGAGCTAGTGGTTAGTTGGGCTTTCTTTTAAAGCATATAATCAGTTCCCTTTTAAAGGGAAAGAGACAAGGGAAAGGAGGACTATTTCACTTATTTATATAGAGATTTTTAAGCGTAATTTTAATTGAAGATATTTTGTTAAAATTTAATTCAACAATTAAATTATTTAAAATTTAAGTAAAGTGTTAACCTTACAAACTCCAAAAAATCTTTTCCCCCAGTTTCATTGAGGTAAAAAATTCACACATAGTACTATATATGTTCAATGTATACAACATAATGACTTGAATTACATATATTGTGGATGAAAAATCTTGATGACTTGTATATAATTGACCTGTCCTCCTCTTTTGTACCTTTAATATACAATAGGACAAACTAAGGGGATTTTTATTTTTTACCATGTACCTCTCTTATCCATGATTAATTTTTTCCTTATGTAAGCAAAAATGATTGGCTTCTAAAAGTGATTCGACAATGTCCAGCAATTTTACTTAATATTGGGAGTAGGAAGGATGAGGGACTAGGGAATTCCTTTCTGGCCCAAACAAAATGTGGGTTCTTAAGCCTCCTGAGAAGCCTAAAATTATTCAGATCTTCAGAAAATTCAAATTCTAGTGCACTTGCTTTGACTCCTGTCTGAAATCTTGCATCAGATTCCCTCCAATTCATTTTAATTTCTGGTGATAATTTTTTTCTCCTACATTCAAGCAGAATATTTATTTCAGTTAGGGTCAAGTTTTTATAAAAGAGGAAAAACATATAAGTATAGTTTCCTAGGTACAGTATCAGCTCTGGAGCAAAACCTCGGGGCCAAGTATGGAGACAGCTTATTTCTCTTCACTTCTTGTAAATTTCATTTCAAGGTGCCCTTGACAGTGACCATTGATTTAATGCCACTTAACCAATGGGTAGCAAAAAGGGGAGGGAAAATGGTGAGCGTCAAAAATCAAACTGCTACACCAGTACTTCCTTTTTAACAAGCATTAACCCTTTCCATTCAACATACAGATGAACACAGACAAAACATGCCCCAAGGACTGTTGTTCTTTCCTAAAATCTAGAAGCTCAGCCAAATCTGCCACTGGACCCAGGGTAGAGTTCAACTCACCAAAGGGCCTGTTCCTTGTGGGAATATTCTCAGCTCCTGCAGAGTGGGCTTGTTTACACTAAAAACCATTCCAAGGCGAACAGCTTTATGTTGTATTTTTGCAACATGCACATGTGACAGAAGCTACACGTTCTCCCCATATTCAAGAAGTTTCAGAAATTTTGTAAATATGCACTCTTTTATTAGCTCCTCATTTTACTAATCAAGGTATATTGAACTCCAGTGATTAGGACAGAACCAGAAAATACCCTTTGTCCTGTCGGACAGTACTACCCAGCAGAGACATGGAGTCTGGGGCATATCACAAAACAGCTCCAAGTAATGAGCAAAGTGAGACCTTTGGTTCTTGCTGCCAGTTCTCCTGCATTGTATGGTCCTCTTCTGGGTTTATCAGGAAAACTTTCCTGCACAATGCAGTTATGTGTCTGTGTTGTCATAGCTGCAGCAAATTCTAATGAAAGTCCCATTTTAGCAGAAACCAAAATACTTATTTGAATGTAAAAAAAGTGTAAGGTAAAGATTACATCCTGAGAATTGCAATGGGAAGTTTTGCTGGGGATTCTTAGACCAGCCCCACCTACCCTTCCTTCCCACTTCATTTTTATGTGTCTTAAATAGGTCTCCACTTCCCTCTCCACTCCTGTCTAACGTAAGAAGGTCAGAACTTTAGCACAGAAACTTGCTCTCAACATGAAAATATAATATGTAATTTTGGGGACCACAGACTTTCTGCATTAAAGATCTGGACAGCCTTAACTTTTGTAAAAATACAATTTTTCAATGCTCTCTTTTACTAGCGGGAAAACACAATGTTTCCTGATAAGAATGACTTTTTTATATTTTGTGACTATTTTCTAAGTTTCTACAGGTTGAGGTGTGAATGGCCATCTCCCCATATTGCCTCTTAGTCATTGCCTGCACTTTTTTTTTTCTCTCAATTCATTATATTTTTATCAAAAGAAAAGCGTATCTCATGAACCATGAAATTCTCCCTAGATTTCTGGCAGTCCTTCTGGTGTAAGAAAATAAAAGCAAAACAGGAATACAGAAAGAAAAGAATTACAGGGTGGCTTCCTTTTCATTTTCCTATGGTTAATGTACTGTATGGTATATATGTTTACAGACTGTATCTGCCTTGTGATGTTAACAAAATGAATGACAAAAAAGTTCTGATGTGCCATTTGAAAGTTTGCCTTAGCATCACTGTTTATGTTCTTCTTTTCTGTCCTTTAAAAAGAAAACACAGGTTGTATTCCAAAGCTGTATTAGCACAACATTCTCTTCCCCACCCCTACCCAGTTCTCATCAGAGCTGTGAATTTCATCACAGAAGCTTGAGGTTGACCCTTGCAGCTGTGGCCCAGGGTGGGATAAGGTGGGCATGGCATGGGCACTGCCTCTGCCCCGCGACCATCCGAACATGTTTCTGTGTTGTCATCTCACATTTCTGGGACAGGCCACGTGACCTCCCGCAGTCCTTCCCACTTTGAGGGAGGTGAACTGCAGACCTCTGGGAGCATATTTTTAAGCACAATTGGCATAAAAAAGCAGGAGAGATGGACTCAAACGGTGTGATTGAGCCATAACTGAGGGGTATGCCCATTCGTTCTAGTCTGAGACGAGAAGCATTGTGGGTGAGAGTCAAGAGTGGCTATAGAAATGGAATAGTTTACATTTATGTATTTTTTTAAGGAAGAATATTTTTATAATGAAATCTATATGCATTATGAAGCTTGAGTTTGACAACACCCTTGGTTAAGTTATTTCTCCATTCCATTAAGCTAACTTTCTAGTGAGTTCTGTAGCAACAACCCAGACCTTGGGGAGCATGAACTAAGGTCCTGTGACCTGGCCTTCCATCACCACTGCATGAAATCCAATGCTTCCCAGTGGCCCTAGGTCGTAAGGTCAAACTTTCTATACCTGTCATTAGATAAACTGTGTTATATGGCTTGATAGTTCCCTGGGCTGTGCCCTCACTGCTCTATAATGATTTTCTGGAAGTAGATAGCTATTTTAAATGTAGGCTAAGTCTGGTGATTACCAAAGTCCAGCACTTTCACACATTTAAGGAGTAATTGCTATATTTGAGATTAAGGGACTAGGCACTATGGTGCATTTGAGTATTATAGGTGATGTGGTAGTCAGAATCCCGTGGCCATCTACACGTAAAATCACCAACAAAAGACTTACCAGCCTTGCAGGTATCAGTGAGGCTGCGTCATATTTTCAGAGTTAAGTAGAGATAGGAAAGAGTTGTATTTATCTACCCATCAAGGAGATTCTGGTTTGTTACAGTTCTTGAATGTTCCCCCCATTTTTGTGCCAAATTCTTGCGTTCCCATCCCATCCCCTGCAACTTGGGTTTGTGAAGGTTTTCACACTCTCCCGTTCCTCTGTCTGGCCAACAGAGTGAGTGAAACCTCAGAATCTGCTCACGTCCCTATTAGATTCTTTGCAGGCAGCGCCTTCCCAAGCATAGGGCCTTTTTCTGCTACCCTAAAAGACAAGGATCATTTTCCCAATAAGGCACAGTTTTAAACAGTCTCTCTGTTTTGAGATAAATAGCCCCTCTGGTCCCATGCAAATCATTTTAATTCATCATCAGAGCCCCTCCCACAAGCCCAACTCAAGTGCAACTGCGAACATTGATGTCATGGAGACAACTCCAAAATGAAAGAACTATGCAAGTGTCTGAAGGTGCTAAGGGAGCGCAACCTTCGTCTCTTATCACTAAGGAAGCCTCTCAGTGTCGAGGTGGGGTGTGTAGAAGACCTCCAGTCATTTGGTTTTGCAACGACAAGTCTTTATGTACAAAGAGGTCACTGGGCTAATTCCTGATGTGAACTACTCTCTGTACAGCTCCAGTTCCAATTCTATGATATCCCATTCTGGCAAGTGGAAAGAATTCTGTCCTTTGTGGAGTTCTGGAACATTCTTTCCCTCTCTCAAACTCCTGACTTGAGAGATTCAAAATCATACAGGGGTTCCAGAAAATGTTGTGTCTGATGCAGCTTTTCAGTGAATGTAGATTGTTGATGGAATTTCCAGCTTTAGCAGCTCGCTTGGGATGAGTGACATCTCTGTAAATATATCCATTTTGTGGTTGGTGGGGGGGTGGGGTGGGAGACTGTCGTGCTTATTCTGAACTAGACTTGCTGGACTAGCTGCTGTACTTTGTAACCTGAAGTGTACTTTGATTGTTCTGTTTCCTTCAGATGAAAAACAAAACAAAAACCAACTTCAGAAATAACACTGCCAGCAACAGCCCATGCTGTACTTGTAGCTTCTCTCTGTTCCTCTGTACAGTATTAATAGACAATAAACTGCCTTTTCACTGCATCTACCTCTGTGTGTCTGTGCCCCGATTCTTTCCTCTGCTCACCTGCCACGTGTGGACATCAGTCCAGACCGCCTGGGGAGCAGCTTCTATCCCTCACTAAAACTAAGTACTAATCTGACGCCTTTCAAACCAACATGCCTCAGACTCTCCTGGGGGAGCCTGCTAAGAATGTGGATGCGCTGTCACACCTCTGGACCTTACATTCAGATTCCTGGATGTGGCCCAGTCCCCTGCATTCTTAGACAACGTCTCCAGATGATTCTGATACATGTGGTACTGGCAGATCCATGGATTTGGGTGCTCCTGGATGGGAATCCTTGTAGGTGCCTCTCCCAGCTGGTTTCCACACTATTCTGACTCCTATTGTTTCCTCTCTCTAACCACATCTGTGTCCACACCTGTCATCCTTTCTCTTGTCCTTGCAAGACACCGGCATTGGCATTAACCATGATCCCAAATGGTCTGCCCCTTAGGTTAAATAGTAAGTCTTCTAGTCCAGCCTTCTAACAGAAGCATCTGAAGACACCTGGCTTTGTTTCTCTTCCTGAACCACTGGATACTCTATTCAGAATAGAGTTAGCCAATCTGTTCTGCAAATGGGCAGGTAACAAATATTTTTGACTTGATTGGCCGACTGATTTCCATCACACCTATTCAGCTCTGCCTGGAACATCTACACACTTACCCAAATGAACGAGTGTGGCTATGTAACAATAAACTTTATTACAAAAATAGCCAATTGGCCAGATTTAGCCCTCAAGCTTGTAGTTTGCTGACCCTTGCCAGGAATGTGACCTGGCACATAGTAGGTACTCAATAAAACGTTAAAAAGTGATTGCAGAAAAGAATGAACAAAGGGCAGATGTGATGCCTCCCATGTAACTGTCACAGAAAGTCATCTTCTTGGAGGGTGTGGAATAAATGAGCTCAGCTGAAGAATTATCATCTACTTGGGTATTGTCATAGATTTTTTTTTTTTTGGTGATGTCTTTGTGCATAGAAGATAATGTTAAAGATTGAAATGTGAATGGTGCTGTGTGGACTGCCCCACCTGCCAGGCTGAAATTATTAAGAGCTTCAACCAATAGAAAGATGAGGAAGTATGGGGACATCTTGTCCTTGTCAAAAGCGCTGTCAAAAGGGCGGTCAGTAGACTTTCCAGCATTTGATCCAAGTGTTTGTGGAACTAACTTTTATTTGATCCACCCCACACAGCAAATAACAGGGATTTCTTTAGTTTTTCCTCTTTTTGAAATATTTGAAATATTCTTTGGTGCATGGACATGTGGACTGGAACCACGCCAGCACACTGCGCATCCGCAACTCTAGGGCATACTGGTGCGGCACAGCTGGTAGTGTAGAACAAGCGGCGTGGTTGCATGCGTCCCTGATGTTGTGAGTCAATGGAAATTCAATTTATGCAAAGCACTTTGTAAGCCAGAAACAGATAACCAGTGTTTACCTATGATGAGAAAGTATCGGATCCTCTACCAAATACTTCACCTTTTCCAAATGTAGAGATTAAAGACTGGGTTCAGAACCAACATAAAAAGGGAAACTTCTTTTCCTTTCTTTGGGTTTGTGACTTCTTTTGTGTTGAACCATATGAAATTGCCATTTTGTAAGTTAATAGTGCTGAATATTGACATGACATAGAGCTCAATCTGCTATTTCTATTCCAGGCATCATTGTCCACCATGGAAGGCAAAAGAGTAACAGATGAACTCTTAATTATAGCAGGAAGAATTTAGATGAGGAAGTAAGAACTTTGAAAGAAAACGTGGTTCAGTACTACTGACATAGAACTAGGTATTTCTCCTTGGGGGGTGAGATTTCCTTTAATCATACCTCAACCCTTAGAAGGTATACATGAGGAAACTGGGTTAGGGAGATAGTAAGTACCTTGCCCAGTCTAGCAGAGCTAAAGTTGGTATAAGGGTAGGAGGGACAAGTTTCAAACTCAATTCTCTTCACGTCCTCCACACAGAAGGCTGTGTCATGCACATAGTGCGGGGATGCAACTGAGACAGGACACAGAAATATTTGGATAATGGAGCCATCTATGCAAAAAGCGGCAAAAAGCACTAATGTCATATTGCATCTTTGTCCACTCAAGCAACTGCTCTGTAAGAACACCGCCCCCTGGAGGGTGGGAGGTGTCTCTGCAGCACTTCCATTCCCTCAGTGGAGGCAGAGGGTGAAATCACCCATTGTTCTCATCTGTTCATTAGGAGTCTCATTGTTCTGCTTGACAGTTATTCTTCCCCACTCATAAAAGAGATTAGCAGAATTGCCCAAACAACCATGTATAGGCTAGCAGTGGCATGTCTATCTCTGAATAGTGAAGGTAGTTTTGTTGTTGATGATGACCAGGCTGGTATTGCTATTATCACTGTAGTTTCACCCATGTCGCAGCAGCTAAAAGGAATAATACCCAAAGGCATTGAGCACGTGCTTTTTTATCTGGGCATTATGACTCTTCTGCAGCTGTGAATAGAGCACACTGTTTCCCAACAGCCCAGCTCTTCTCCTATTTTTCCCAAACAGTAAATCCCCAATTTTAGAAGCAAAACACAAAAGCAAAGATTTGCTATTTAGAAGTTATGGCTGTAAGATCTTTGAGAAGAGATCATTTGGTGCAGAAGTCACAAAATGTCTGTCTGCAGGCTGGATCTGTCCTGCAGTTATGTTAGTTTTGCCTGCATAGTGTTTGTAAATCATTTAAAATTCATTGCCAATAATATATTCTCATAAATGAGAGAATGTCTAATATAAGAGATTTCTCATTTTAGAAGCTTGCATTTCCAGCTTCTCCTGACATTTCAGTAGCTCTGTCAATGATGGGCCTGTTTTCCTGGCTAACCATTGTCTGCAGCTGATGGTGGCTTGTCCTTTTACAGGAACCACACTGCCACCACCACCTTTCCCATTGTCTTACTGCTGGCCATCTTCATTTGTTTCTATCACCTTCCTGGCCCCTGTTAGTATTTGAATATGTTGCCCCTTAATCTATCATAATCCACTCATTTTATGGTTGGGTCAAATAAATCTGAGGTGGAGCTGAGACCCATAGCAAGATAAGAGCAGAGCCAGAACTAGAATGTAACCTCCTGAACAATTTTGGAAGAATGAGGCTTTGCACTATTTGGATTTGAATCTAATAGAAGCATTTGAAAATTCTAACAGATTATAGGCAAAAAGCTAGTATTAGAATCTGATGCTTTTGCTTTTTAACAGAAAAACCCTAGTAACTTGCATAAGAGTAGATTGTCTCAAGATTGGGGACTTCATTCACAACTCAAGAGAACAAAAATCCATTTCCTGTAACAATTTATAACGTATAGATTCTTCTTTCTGTTCCTTATGTTGAAGGAACAATATGATATTTTAAGTACTTTGTGATTTCATATTTCATGGTAAAAAGTTACGTTCCTGGAAAAATTAACAACCTTCGTAGTCAATGGTCAAATAGTTCCAGGGGTCTTCATATTCCTTCTTAGAAGAAATAATTACACAAGGTCCATATAGGTTTAAATTTAAATGTGATCTCTCCCCTCCTTATCCATGGCCTTTTATCATGTTCCTGAGGTCATTCAGTCACAGGATAGTAATGTTCTCTAGTGTTTATTTCCTTATCTTAATGGAGGGTAATGAGAAGTTTGACAATTCAAAGAGCTGATATAGTAGTGATCTTTCCTCTTATGCCTTGTCATTAAAAAACAAAAAAAAAAATCTGGTGCTTTCTTTAAAAAAATCTTAACTAAAAACTAGTCAAATTTAAGATGATTATTGTATTTCCCAAATTTTGTTTTCCATTTCTGAGTCACTATTGAAAATATGAACTGCAGACTATCTTTTCAGACCAGGGTTCATAAGTCACCCCAAGAACAACCTGAAGGACAATGTGATTCTTCCAAACTGTCAGAAGGTACAGATTCCATTTCTTAAAGGAGTATTTCAAACCAGAAGACAAGGACAGGTTCATTTCTTTCTTCTTTCCCTGAGTTCTAGCTATATCCTAACTATATTCAGAAACTCATTATGAGATTCTGGCATATGCCTTAACTCAGTTTTTCCTAAACTTCAACTTTTGGGTATCACCTAAATATCTTTGTCCCGTGTGTATATCATCTAGACATATTAGTGAATAGTTTAAACACTGATTTTACTTAAATTTATTTTAAAAGTTACTGTATCACCCTGTAACTGTCAAATAAATGTAAATGGACATGTCTTCATTTCCAGCTGGAGATAGTTACCTCATAATAATATAATTATGTGAGGCCAGAGCTCTCCTTGTTAAAGAAGGAAACAGCCAACTTAAAGAGGCATCAAAAATATGCCTCCATCCCTGTAAGACCATGAAATGAAAGAGAATCAAAATGGTAATAACTTTTTCACCATGTGGTTAATGTTACTTAATGCCATGCTGACTTCACCCCTAAAATATGGGAAATGCTGCTGCCTGATTGCCTCCCCTTAAAAACCCTCATTCCTCATTTTGAAGATTAGGGTGAGAAATACAACATGACAGACTCAAAGCAACAGGAAGTACAAGCAGAGACACAGAGCTGGGATTCAATCCCAGGGCAGGGCAACTTCAAATTATTCCTGTTGCACCATGTGCCTGTCACGCAGTTCCTTTTAAAGGAATGAGTTGAACATACATCAGTAGCAAACAAATCCTCCGGTAAAGACCTCCATCATTTAAACAAACAAAAGTAACAGCTGTTCCAGCTAGAGCTGTCTCTGGCGTCAGCAGTTTTTCACTGATGGAGGCCACATCAAGTCGGACTCTTCTGCCTTTGCTTGAGCAAAGTTACATCAGGAGCTGAGCGTTTCCAGCTAGAAAGGGAAAGCATGAAGTATGTGGCCCCCTGAGGGGCCCTGCGGCTGGTTCCACTCTAAAGCACCCCCACCTTCAGCGTCATCTGTGTCTTCTGAGGTCTAGCCAGCTGAATCCTGCTCAGACTTTTGGTTAACTCTTGAAGAGTCAGGGAGTTCATCAAGGAAGCCGCTGACCTGGTTCAGCACTAGGGAATAAGCGGGGCTCAATGAAAAAGGCACTACACAAGGACACCTCGGCTTCTCTTCTTTCCACCTTTCTTCTCTATTCTTTTCTGTTAACAAGCCTATTTTTCATGTGAGATGTATTCCCACGTATGAGTTGAACTCCTCAATAAGGCCATGAATTCCCCAGGGAAGCACCCTGCAATAGCTCTTGGTTCCCGTTGCTTGCTTGCTGTGTATTGGAATCTAGGACATTTCCTTAAAATTATACTGGGGCCTCACCCCAGAAATCTTGATTTAATTGGTGTGGGCAAGACCTGTAGTATTTATTAAATGGATCCAAAATGGTTCTAATGGACAGCAAGGGTTGGAAACAACAGCACAGAGGAGCCCAGGGCAGGAAGGAATGTGTTCAGGCTGAAACCCCTGTCTCGACTTTGCAAACTGTTGGTGCACAGGAGGAAAGTACTCCACCCTGTCTGGGTTCTTCTAAGACTGGAAAGAGGAACAGATGAACATGAGAAGATTAGTAGGAGAAAAGGCCAAAATGGGGCACGCATATGGATGTAAATTCTAAAGAATAATGGAGCAGATCTGGGACATTTCTCCTGCATTTTGGAAACCTGGAGCGTCAAGGGGGAAATGGTGGTGTGATTATATGGCAGACAAGAAGGGGTTACCTCACTCTACTGTGATGAGGTTCTTAGATAGAGAAGACATGATAAGCCTACACCTGTAGGACTCCCCTCCCTACAACTACATTCTTCTGGGTCATAATGGACATATATTGATTGCTTCTCTGATTAGGAAAAGGGCAGAAGTCTAGGTTGTGATGATCTTTTCATCAGTTAGGGTAGTGGGGAAGACTTAGGGAGGGACAGAAGCTTTTCCTCAGCCCCCAGGGATCTTATTGCCCTTAGCTCAAAATACTCTGCATGCCAGAATTTGAGTAGCTCAGGGAGACAGTTCTCAGACCAGGTCTTATTTGAGCACCTTCAAAACCAAGAGAAAAAGGCTTTGGAGTCAGGACCAATGTCCAATCTCAAGCCTATGTATGAAATTCAGTCAGGGAACACTTGACTTACTGAGCATTAGAGTTCACCGTGGTGTTTCCTTTAAAAGTACAAAGACTTTTTTACTTCGGGCCTAATGCCTAAGGTCGTTCTGATTCTCTCCTGACTCTGAGTTTGGGTAAATTGACTCTGACTTGGTAAATCCCTACCTAGTGTTCCGGGAGGTGACACTACTCCTACTCCTGCCTGTCCTGGCCTCATTGGTGTTGTTCTTTCCAACTCTAGCTGCTCATGCCAATCACTTGGAGCATTTGCTACATGCTCTTCTAGCTGGTTTCTCCAAAGGAACCTCAAGTATTTGAGCAACAGGATGACAGTTCTTCTCTCCGCAGACAATAGATGCTCTAGATAAAAATTCAACTCCTTCTCTTGTGCCCCATAGATAAATAAATGCCCACTGGAACCAGAACTGAAATCAGTCAACCAGGTCTGCTTCTTAATTGTTTTGTGTCTTTGGGCTTGAGCTTTTATGTTTTGTGGTGTGCCAGAGCGGTTAACTAAACATAAGCATATGTGTATTGATGCAAAGAGCTTTAGAAGCAGTAGATAAAAAATTAGTCATGTAAGTTCCCAACTGACTGGGAACAGTTTGGTTGAGGGTAGTTAAGTTTGAAGCCTTTTTATCTACCAGGAGAAAATTCCCCTCTTCAGGTTAGAAGAAGCGGGAATCTCAGATCACTTTCTGAATCTGCAACTGGGTGCTAAAATGCATTGTTGGAAGTATAGAAGCACCCATCCCAGCATTGCCAAGGCATTCCCAGCTTCATCAGAACAAAGAATTGCTGCTTTACTCTTTCCTTCTAGAATCAAATCAAATTCCTCTCTCTGAAATTTGCCAAAATATTGCATTTCTCTTCCTATTCCATGATCCACCAGCCCTTAGTTCCATTGATTCCCAAAGTCTCCTTTATAAATTAAGGAGCCCACCCCAAACCTCACTGGCCACAGTCACCCCCAACTTTACCCATGCTGCTTTCTACACATCTTCAAATAGTCCCTTTCCTTCCTGGATTAAGTGAAGTCTTAGTCATCCAACTCAACCACCTGAACCCTGTGGAAGTGCCTTTGTCTCATGCAGTGCACATGCAGTGTCTGTATCATGCAGTGCACAACCTGAACAACCTCTGGTGGCAACCCTGCTGGGAAGTGCCAGTCCCATTACCCAGCAGCCCAAACTGGAATACTCCAGCAGTCTGATTTCTAAGCATCTGGCCACCCTCAGGGTGAGCTGGCTGTCTGTTGTCTGCTTGCCTAGTGACAGCCACAAAATAATTGGTAGACCCACCCACTCACATACTCTTGTCCTGTGAGGCACAGGAAAATTATTTTATCTATGCTCTGTGGTTAAACCTGCCTGAACCTACAAAACCAGGTTTAGTCTCTCTGCTGGCCTGATAAGAGAAGCCCCAGCCTGTCTGCATCCCACCAACCTCTCCTTTTCTGACCAGGGGAGAGATTAAAATCACAATTCCCTTTTATGGCAAGCAGACTCAGACACTCAAATTCACCTTCCTATTCTACTAGTATCAACAGAGTACTGATTAAATGCCCTGAACTGCACTAAATATTTTGACAAATGTTATCTTATTTAAATTTTACAAGGAGTAGTTTTTCAAGATCTATGGATTTCTCACCCCATTTTACATGAGAGGTTCAGAGCATTGGTGACTTGAGTGAAATTATAAAGCCAGGATTCATGTTCTAGTCTCCAGATCTAAATACAGAATTTTAGGAGCCCTCATGATATCTATCTTAAAGGCATTAGGTTTGCACTTGCTCTTGAGCAATGGGTCTGGCTGTCAGTAAGCAAGGATGACATGCAGGGAAGGGCTTTCCAGAAAGAGCTCATGGACCCAAGGGCCTGATGTGGGTAGTTCAGGCTCCATCTGGTCACATTATTTGGTGGGACATGATGAACTGAAGGGACTGAGGACATGAAACGGAGAAGGGGCTTGGGGCCAGGATGTAGAGGGACATGGTGTTCCTCAAGGAAAAAGCTGTAAACTGAAAGTTCAAGGGCAGGACTGTAGATGTATTATGTTTGGCCTTTACTGTATTGACTCACACAGTGTTTTATTTGGTGTGGTTTTAATTGGAGTTTGTAACCAATAAATTCCACAATTTTATCTTTTCTTGAAAAAGTAAAATATCTAGACATAGTGGATTGGCATTCCCAAGAGGCAGGGAATTGCCTGGAACTGAGTTGAGCTGCTGCCTTTAGATAAGATATCTGTTTTCCTATGGGCCTTAGGAGCAATCTTGGACCCAAGCAAGAAAAGCTCTGGACCTGGGCCCTGGGCTTTAATAGGGACTTGCCTCTTCACATGCTTGCCCAGGGGGTGAAGAATCTTTGGGTCCCTTATCTATGAGGAGGAAGTAACAATCCCTACCGTATATTTGTTTTGAGAATAAATCTTTAAATGCCTCATGCACAAAAGAATTGAAAGCAGGGACTTGAACAGATGTTTGTACTCTAATGTTCATAACAGCAGTATTTTCCCAGTAGCGAGATAGCTCCACTGGAAATAACTCAAGTGTTCATCGACAGATAAATGGATAAACAAAGTATGGTTTATCCATTCAATGAAATATTATTCAGTCTTTAAAAAGGCATGAAATTCTGACACATGCTACTGCATGGGTATACCTTGAAACATTGTGCTCAGCGAAATAAGTCAGACAGAAAAGTTGAACACTTTATGATTCCTCTTATATGAGGGTCGTAGTGTAGTCAAATTCATAGAGGTAGAAAGTACAATTGAGTTGACCAGGTCCTAAGTGGAGGGGAGGAATGGGCAGTTATTATTGTTTCAGATTGGGGATGATGAAAATGTTCTGGAAATGGATAGTGGTAATTGTTGCATAATATGATTTATATATATATATATATATATATATATATATATATATATATATACACACACACACATATGATGCCATTGGAGTGTAAATTATTAAAATGGAAAAATTTTTGTGTTGTGTATATTGTAGCACAATAAAAAAAATGCCTCATTTAGTACATGGTCATCAAAGATACTAAAAAATGAAAGAGCTAAAAAGAAGCTACAGGTGCCCCTTGCTTTATCCCACTTCTCTCTAATAAAATAACTACAGTAGTACTTGTTTTTGCTATTAACCAAAAGAAATCTAAGGAGGAGTTGCACCTTCATGCTAAAAGCTGAAAAGGATGATGGTGTCTGTTTCGCAGCAGCCGTAGCTGGTGCAGCATCTCATTAGTGAGAGTGGCCCCGCCAAGCTCCTTCCTGGGTTTCATAGGAACCTCTGATTTCTGGTGGGGGTGGGGAAAGCGGGGTACAGGTGCTACTAAGTGTAAATTGAGCCCAGAGATGGGTTCACCCTTTAAAGCTAGTCAAGGGAGAGTTAGAAAGGAGCTGGGGTTTGCGAGGGGGTTGGAGGCTGAGGACACCAGATAAGGAAGCAAATCCAGGCTGTTGTGTAAGCAAAGCGGAAGCGGCAGTGGGTGGTGCTCGAGGCCCTGGAGTGCTGTTATGTCCCGTCCTATTTTCTGTGAGACGATAAGATGGGAACAGGTCTCAAGGGCCTTGGAGTCCAGGTTGATTTGATTTGATGCCAGGTAGAGAAGACACTGAGATGTTTTGGCAGGGAAGTGATGGGAGCAATGTTTGCAGAAAGATTAATCTTGGACACTGTATAAAATGCATTGGGTGGTGTGACGTAAGAAGGCAGAGGCAGCCTGGACCTGTTGTAGGAGTCCTAGGTAAACCTGGTGGTGGGCAGGTAGGAGAAAGGAAGGGATGAATTGAGACTAACTTCAAAAGAGATTTTATAGATTTAAGATGTGGAGGGAGGGGAACAGGTGGTTAGAAAAAGAATAGCTTAGTCCTGCAGTCAGGCCCCTGCATTTGGATAGCAAGCTTGTTGCTTATGAGTTGTGTGGCCTAATCTTTCTGTCCTTGATGTCTTTATCAATAACATCACGATGAATGATCTAGAAATCCCCCCTTCATAAAGTTGTTGTGAAGATTAAATGAATTACAATAGTGTTCAGAGAACATATGCTTACTTACTACCTATTAAGTCTGGGTGGTAGGTATATCGGAATGTACATTGTTTTGTATTTAATTTTTAAACATTGCATTAAAATTGGTACTTTTCTCTAAAATGATAGTGCAGGGCAGTGCTTCTTTAACGGGTGTGTGAAACTTGTTAAAAGGCAGATCTCGGTTCAGTAGGTCTGAAGTGGGACCCAAGCTTCTGCATTTCTAACACATTCCCGGTGATTCCAGGCTGCTGGTCTGCTAGGCCTCTGATTGAGTAGCGGGGTGGTAGAAGAGTGGATGTCCACCCATGGTTCCAGGACAAGGCACTCCTCCCATTATCCCTTGCTGCATAACCAATCACCCAAATCTAGTCACACAAAGCTGTTACACTGCTCTCTCTCGGTTCACTTGGTCTGCTTACTCAGGCTCTCTCCTGGCGTGGCTGTCGGGCAGCTGAGGCAGGAACCATGTAGAAGTCTTCCTCACTCTCATGTGTGCTGGTGGATGGTTTGCTAGGAGGTCAACTGAACTCTCTGCCCCGCTCCGACCTGTGCGCAGTCCACGTGATGAGGGATTCTTCACAGCCTGGCAGCTGGATTCCAAGAACAAGTGTCCCAGGACAGGGAGGCAGTCAGAAGCTGTGTCACCTTTTATAGCTTTGTCTCCAAAGTCACTCAGTGTCACTTCTGTCACTTCTGCCACATCCATTTGTTAGGAGGGGATTGGACTCTCAGGCACAGCATGGTGTCTGTCGTTAACAACGCCGTATTATATACTTGAAAGTTGCTAAGAGACTCCATCTGAAGTGTTCTCAACACAAGAGGTATGGGAGAAAAAAACCCACCAATATGTACTTTTGGGCAAAAAGCAACTGTCTTACTGAACACTGCACTGCGCTGGTCGTCAATGTAAGGCCCCAGTTTTGCCATCCCAACTCTGCCATTTCCCAGCACGAACCCCCACGCAGATCGTTTACTTTGATTCTCCATTTCCACATCTTGCAGAATGGCATTCTTCTTTAGAAACATGCACGCTAAATGAGATCACATACTTGAATGGACCCAGCAAAGGGCCCACTACGGCAGAGTGTGGGCTGTTTGTCTTTGAATGAGAGACAGGGAAGGGGCTGGCACACCTCACACCTCGTCGCGGAGCAGGCAGTCACCCCTGATAGACAACAGGGTGCAGGGCGCCAGTGGGTGTTTTGAGTGATATGGCCAAAGGTCCATGTGTCTAAACATTAAAATGCTATTTAATATCATTTGTGCGAGTGTCAAAAAAGAAGCCACAAATCATTAAGGCCAACAGTATGCTGGGGGAGGGCATTTAGACTCTTCGTCTTGAGGAAGAAGTGCCAAAGCATGGGCAGACATGTCTTGAACCCACCACAGGGATTTGCTTCAGGGGCACAGAGGGGAGATCGAATGTACTGGGAGAAATGGACACGACTGTAGTTAAATCTGTGAGGTAATGTATTGTGGTGGGCAGGCGGGGCTTCTTTCTCCAGCAGGGAGACAGGTGAACATCTGGGTATCCAGCTCACCCACTGGGCTATGAGCTTCATGAAGGCAGAGACGCAGCCTTTTGTGCCACAGTAGCCCCTGTGCCACAGTCCAGCACGAGCTGGCCACACATAAGGCACCTAGTGGGTACTTGCTGGATGGATGGATGGACAGACGGACGGACGGATGGACGGAAGAATGGATGAGGCTTAGGACCGAGTCTCTGGGACTCTGGATGCCTATATCCCAGGAGTGGCCTAGCTAATTTCTTCAGTGCTGTTTCCAGGAGAGGGACCCCATCTTTGCTCTGAGTCTACTTGGTCCTCAGTGGCTGGTCTGTGCTGTTGTTTTGGGTCCTCACAGGCCCAGGGGCAGTGGCGGACCTGGGTCTACTAGGAAACCTTGACTTCCACTAAATGGAAACTGAAACTGGAATTTCGGGCAAAATTTTTAATCCACAGTGGCTATTTTGACTGTAACGCCAGCTCCTATCTAAGCAGTTCTCTCCATTTCCTGTTTATATCCTCAACTGAGAGCAAAAGTGACCAGGTCTCTGAGGGGAGGTTCTGTGAGGGGATATCTAGCCAGATTCAGTGACAGGAAACAGTCGGGACTTTGTGGACAAAGTCTGTCTTTCTGCCAGCGGCAGGTTCACTCAGGTGGGGTGGCCAGTGTGACGCTTGTGTCAAGCCTTCTGCATCTACCACAGAAACCCACCCAGCTCCCTGAAGCCTGGCGGCCTCATGTGAAGTCATTGTGGAGAGTCAGGATGGAGTCCCCAGGGAGTGCAGACCCCCAAGGCTGCTCTGGTGTTTCACTTTCAGAACACTCAGCTGCAAAGGCAGTCTGTGTCAGCCTTCTGGCTTCTGATGAAGAAACCCTTGGGGTTTCCTCCAAGTGATAGAACAGGATCCCCAGGTTTCCAGGGAGTGACCCTACACCCATTTCCTGTCTTGGCTACAAAACCAGAGTTTGACACAGTCTTGGGGAATTAGGAACTAGTAGAAAACGGTGACCAAAAAGTAACTGACAACTGCATGCCATCTGCTGGGACAGTGTTCCTGTATGCATACGCATATGTGCGGAAACACACACCCCACACACACATACACCACACAATCACACCTTCACTGCCATGTACATGTCTGTACATGCATGTAACCCCACAGCAAATGTGCACACAAAATAAGAAACACACACACCCGCATTTCTGGAAAGGCTCTTTGAAGATGGGACATTTCAGCTAAGACCTGAAAAGTGAGGAAAGCTGCCAGCCGTGCAGAGAGCCTTCCAGACAGGAGCAAGAGCAATTGCAGGGACTCTACAGTTCCACCACTGTCCTCTGGGCTGGCGAGGGCAGATAGTGGCTCCCTCGGCACCCCATGCTCTCTCCCCTCCTGGATGGTGAGCCTATTCTCCCCTGAAACACCCTCCCCCTCTGTCCTAACCTTAGAATCATTCATTGCAACGTCTCGATCCATTCCCCAAAGGTCCAATACTGGTCACCAAACTGATGTGCAAGAAATACCACTTTAATTCCTTTAAATCAAATTACACTGGACTCTGCCTTACGGCTGGTCTGGCAGACAATTCAATTTCAGTCATTCTTGGGATTCTCCAAACCAGGCTTTGCAAGGACGCCACGCTCACCTGGGGGAGCCCGTGTCGTTGGTGCGCATCTATTTGTCCTGTGACCCCGTGCTCTGGCGCTCACACTGAAGCCTCTGTGGCCACTGAGCCATGCTTGGGGGACAAGAACCTTGAAAGAGGCTGGGAGCTCCTGACCTCGCATTATTTCCTTATGTACCTCAGTTTTGCTCTCCTTCCTCCTCCCCTACCTTCTTCTCTCCTCTTCTCCCTTCCTCAGGGACAGCCTAGATGACCTCTCCCCTCCACAGGCCCTGGAAAGAAGGGGATACCTCTTTCCCCAGGAGGCCTAGCTTGAATGCATCATGGATTTTGCAGGAACCTTGAAGGCACCCTGACAAAAAGTAGCTTCTGCCACAATCCCTCTTCTTCCCAAGCAGCGCGTGAGACCGACCCACCTGCTAGAGGTGGAAAGGAGGGCGAAGCATAGGAAGCGCCCACACAGATGTTTCCTGGACCTTGCTGTGAAGGTCCGTCTGTTCTCAGGGATGCAGTCCAGGTGCCCCAGACTCTGAACTCCCCGAGAACAATGCTGTGGTGAAGGATAGTATTTCATTTTCTTCTTTTTAAATGTATTCACCCCAGAACAATACTTTGGTAAAGCTTCCTGAAAACAAATTCTTAGAAAAAATGAAAACATTTCAAAATACAGGTACTGATTTTTTATGACGATTGTTAGCACATTATAAATTGCTTTAAAAGTTTCTAAACATGTTCTCTCCATTTCTAGAGTCACCTGGTGAGAGACTAGTAACCACCTGTGGAGGGGACATCAATTGGCGGGCTGCACACTTTGAGTACTGCCTGAGAGCACCCGGGAAGGGGGCAGTGTCCCCTCACCCCTAAAAAAGTGGGGCTTACTGAAGTGTGGACTCTTGGAGGGAATAAAGTAGTATCTGGAAGCAGATCCAGCCATGGCCCAGAGAGCTGAGAAGGTCACACTGAGCCTCTTCTAGAGGAGGCTTACAGTGCAGAGAGTCGGGACCGTATGGGGTCTGGAGCCCGCTGCCCAGAACATATTCTGGCTCTGCCACTTGCCACCTTGACCCAGGAGGTGTTGGCCTGAGCGCCAGGTTGCCCATCTGCACTTCTAGGAGAGCCGCGCTAACTCAGGGTTGTAGTGAAAACTGGAAAAACTGGATAAGCACATAGAATGGTGCCAGGAACATATTTATGGACCTGTATTTATTCAGAAGTTTCCTTAGAATGAAAGCTTTAAGACAGCAGGGATTTTGATTCCCTCAACAAGGAAGGTGATCATTATCCCCATTTTTCAGGACAGAAAATTAAGACTTGGGACTTGGTGTGGGCCAACGTGCCCAGGACCCTGTCAGCCAATAGCAGGACTGTCTAACTCGAAGCTTCTTCCACTGGTGTGTAACCAACCTGGGCAGCAACTTCTGGAAGACTGATTTTCATATAGGTGTTGTTACTCAATAAGCATTTACTGAGTTTCTACTATGTGCCTGGCGGTGTACTAAGCACGGGAGCATGTGGCAGACAGACACTGCTCCTACCCTCGTGGAGTCTAGAGTCAGGGGAGGAGAAAGGCAGCTAAGACACATGTCAGGTGTGGGGGACATGTGCTCCCTCGAGGGAGATCAGGACACAGTGAGAGCCGTGGTGGGTCTCTGATGACAGCTCAGAAGCGGAGAGCCCAGGGTCTGTGGCACATGGGCCTTGTCAAGGTCCTGCCTGGCAGGGCAAGTGCCAAGGACAGTTTTGGGTACAGAACTCCAAAGAGCACTCACAGGATCTTGATGCAGATGGGTGTGTGCCCAGTCTCTTGCTAACAAGCCCACTGAGGCAGTGATTGTATGGCAGGGCTTGGCCATTATGTCTGATCGAATCTCTCCCGGAGTTTTGCCGCACATGTACGCACTAAGAACTATGCATGCCCCAAAGAACAAAGACCCAACAACCTCAACATCGGCCTGAGAGACAGAGAGAAAGATCTAATCTGGTTTTGAATCAGCCAGGACTGTCATCTGGGCTGGTGAGGGCGGCTTGTGGCTCCCTCTGCACCCCATGCTTTCTCACCTCCTGGAATATGAGCCTGTTCTCCCCTAAAACGCCCTCCCCCTCTGTCCTAAGCTTAGTATCATTCATTGCAACGTCTCGATCCATTCCCCAAAGGTCCAATATTGGTCACCAAACTGATGTGCAAGAAATACCACTTTAATTCCTTTAAATCATATTACACTGGGCTTTGCTTACACTTATCTTACATTGCCCAGGCATACCTCTCTCACATTCCTGAATGGTTTCCACTTTAAAGGCATGGTAATAAAAGAGGGAAAGAAATGCCCTGCCATGGCTTGCAAGGTGTACTGTGATAGTGAGAAAAACCATTTTCATCATTGTTTTAGCACTAGCGTGAGGCCAGCTCTAGCCCTGTGTATAAATATGACTAATTCGATAGTAAGCAATCCCCCACTCCCCACAAAGGCGATGTGTGCTGCGAGCAGGCTGCTTCTTCATGAAGTGAAGCCTCAGCCAAAAGCCAGCACAGCTGTGGACAGGACCGCTCCTCTTGGGGTGAGGAAGGCATCTGAAATACAAGCTCTTAGGTCCCATGACAGAACCTTCTGGTCACATATCACACCTCCAGGGAAATGTGTTTGAAAGAGACAACTCTCTTTTCATCTTGGTTATGAACACATACGTCCTTGAAATGTTCAAAAAATATCACAAAGTCAAATGCATGCGTGCACCCACGCACACACACGGATATGTAAAAATACTCTTCTACCTTTGATTTTCCTTCTGAAACTGCATATGGGCATCAGTGTGCTTTGAGTCTATATCTCATTTAGAAACTCCCAGTTTAGGGTTAGAGTAGGGCTGGACTCAGGGTTAGGGTCAGTCCATCCTGAGCAGACTGACCCTCAGCCCCTGGCCTCAGGCAGGTAGCATGCAGAAAGTGCACTCCGGAGCCCCGTTGCTGACTCTGTGAGGTTCGTGACAAGGCAAGGAAGAGCTGCACTTTGCTGGAGAATCTTGGGGCCTGTGTTTTAAGGTAAGTAGGAGAGAGAAAACAGATTAAGCGGTCATGTCCCTTGCCCTGTGCTTTAGTGATCAAGATAGATATATTTTAATGCAATATTTTTGAAAATCAAATTAGCAAACTACAACTACAGGCCATCTTTCTATATTTGTAAATAAAGCTTTATTTACACCATTTTTTACTAGAACTATTTCAAGTTCTATTGGAATGGAGTTTATTATACCTCTTTCCATTTTATGTCCAAGGCAAGCCGTCACTCACCTCACATTAGACCTCATTCATTCACTCATTATTCTTTCATCCATCCTATATATGCAGAGTGCAGGCATCTGGAGACAGAGCTAAAATTCTGTAGATTTATTGTGTGCCAGGTACGCTTGTAAGCCTTTGCACAAATTGTCTCATTTAGTGCCCCCAACAATCTTATAGTTAAATATAATTGTTCATTGCATTTTACAGATGAGGAAACTGAGACATAGAAAGGTGAAGCAGCTTTCCCAAGATGAAACAACTAGGAAGCTGCAGAGGCAGCGTTCCTACCCATGAAGTTTGAAGGCTTTGATGGAGGATGCCCAGCAGAGGGGCATCCTCAACTTTGGGAGGCCATCTCAGAGGAGGTGACCTTGAGCAGGGTGTTGAAGGGCAAGTAGAAGTTTGCCTGGCCAAAAAAAAAAAGATAGAGGCTGCAGTGCCAAGTGTTTTAAAGAATAGGTTCCTCTGGAAAGGTGCTCTGATTTCCCTGATCCTTGGCCTGCCCTGGATTCCGAGCAGCAAAAACAATACGAATAACCAGCATCTATGGAGTGTTTACCCTATGTCCTAGTATTAAGTGCTTTATGTGTATTATCTCGTTAAATCCTCAAGTCAACTATTTGTGACTACAACAGATATGAGTGCTTTACAGACGCAGAGTCCGAGCTTCTTCTAAGCTGCTCTGGGAAACTCAAGCACCCAGGTTGTTGAAAGAAAATATTTCTTCTTGTTCCATAGATTAGAATCAGACTGTTGACCAGCTTTTAACCTCTCATTCTTCATTCCAATTGCTTTTCTTTTCTCTGATACTTGCACTGAGTTTTCCTAATTGTCCAGGTTCTATATCTTGCTTTCTATTCCTGTGGCTCTGCCGCTCTCCACCCAGACTGGTGCTTCTATAGAATCAGTCTCCACCCGGGTTGGTGCTTCTGCAGAATGAGGCGGCTCCGGACCCCGCCACCTCTGTTCTAAGACCCATGTGCTTTCTGGATTTGATGCTCCATCAACAGGAGTGAGGATCATGGTGAGCACATGTTTCCCAGTGATTCTCAGGGCTCCATGGGGACCTAAATCTACCGAACAGTAATTCATTCTACGTATTAGTCAGGTGTGTTAGGGTTTCAAGTGGCAAAACTCAGTTTGAACTGGTCTGGAAAGATCGGATCCTTGCTGACTCACAGAGCCTGGCCACAGGAAGGGCGGGGTGTGCTGGACTGCAGACGTGACTAACAGGTCCAGATGTCATGGGCCTCAACTCTGCACCGCTGCACCGCCTCTGGGTGTCAGCTTCCTCCGGCCAGCCTCTCCCCACCTACTCTGTAGCCATCTGCTTTGTTTCCCACCTCAAAATAGGCACAAAATTCCTGGTGTTCCTAGGTTGTGGGAAGGGCTCTGAATGGCCCATGTGCAGGCACAGAAGGAAATTTCTCCACCCATCTGGGTTCCTTAAGGCTAACAGATGGACAAATGAATATCAGATGATTATCGGAGAAAAGACCCGAGGGGGAATGTACATGATTATAAGTTCTAAAGATTAATGGAGCAGACCCGGGATATTTCTCCTGCATTTTAGGGACCTGGGTTTCAGGAGGACAGGGGTTGTGATTACATGACAGACAAGAAGGGGTTACCCCATCGTGACTCTGAGTAAGGACATGAGATTCTTAGAGAGGACATGTTCACTGATAAACCAAACCCTGGATGGAATCCTCCAGACTACATTCTTCGAGGTCATAGAAACAGAAGCATTGATTGCTTCTCTGACTGGGAAAAAGGCAGGTTTAGGGCAGGATAATCTTTTCTTTGATTAGGGAAGAGTAAAGGACTTAGGCAATGACAGAAGCGTCTCCTTAGCCTCAAGGGATCTCATTGCCCTTAGCTGAAAATACTCTGCGTGCCAGAGCAGGGCCTCTTGAGGAGACCAGTTCAGAGACTCTGGAGATGGTCTGACTTGGGCACCTTCCCCCAGCATGGAAAATCGTCAGCCCTGCACTAGACCCTTGCCCTTTCGGATGTCCACCCATGCCCAGTATGGCGTGAGGTAGAACATCCTTGTAGAGGATGTTCTAGCTCCCTGTGAAGCCATCACAGGGAAGTCATGAAGGATCCATTTCTCATGAAACAGAGGAGGTCCCAGCCTGGAAATTAACCCCCCAAGTGGAGTGAGTTCATAGGGAATGGAAGGGCACATGCCTTCTCAGGGTCAGGCTCTTAGCTGGCAGCTGCTGTAGGTGGAGAGAGCCAAGCAAGGGAAGCTCCAGCCTTCCTGGACTGCACCGTCCAGAAAGCAGGCTGGGACTCACCCTAGCTGTACCTGGAACCAGGCAGGAAGGTCTGTGGGTCGCAGTGCGAGGCATTGCATGGGTATCACAAGAGCTTTGAGAAAACGTGACCAGGCTTCTTTATTCACCCCCCCAGCCAACTGCTGAGCATCGGCTGTGTGGTAACTAACACGCCTGTTCTCAGCAAACTTAGTGAAGTGGAGCCTTGAGGTGGCATCAACAGTCAGCAGCCACCCCCAGAGTTACTTGCAAAGCTCCCTGAGAAGGATCCTCTCCACCCCCCTCCTTCTGATGCTCCATAAGGCCTCCTTCCTATCCTGACTTAGATTTTCATAGGCCAAGGCTTTCCTCATCCATGCAGGGCAATTACAAGGAGAATGATTAGTCTACCCTGTGGCCTTGTCTTTGCTTCCTCGGATCTGTGAGTGGAGATTCTTTGTCCATCCACTTCTGTCATCTTTGATTTCCTTGACATGCTCCCTGGCACACTTTGACCATCCTAAACCACAGCTTCCAGAGATTTTTATTTTTTTTTTAAAGATTTATTTATTTATGCATACAAGCTGGGGTGTAGGCCAGAGGTGTGGGGTGGTGGTGAGAAGATTCACTAGAGACAGTGGGGAGTAGAACAGGCAGATCCACTGAAGTACACTGCTGAGGGGAGCAGCGGGCGAGGCAGGAGAGGTCTGTTGCGCCATGTCCGGTCCCTGGCCGGGTATCGAACTCATGCTGCAGTGGCTCTGGATAGCTTCATAGTGCTGCACTTAAACCATTGCACCACCAGGGAGGCCCTTCCAGAGCTTTTTAAAGAAATGGAGCCAGCGCTGCCTATCCCCCAAGATGTTCTTCCATCACCAGGGACATACTTGACTCCTCTGAACTGTGAACTGGGCTTGGTGTCACTGAGGAAAGGAGGTGGATGTCACCGGGCTCCCGGGCTCCATCTGTCTTCTCCACATGCCTCTCTGTTCCCGGTCATCTCATCACCCTGAGGCTCATTTTGTCCTGCACATGATATCAACTTTGTTTGCCCTCGGAGCTAAGGTGACCTCCAAATACTATTAAGCTGCAAGAGTTCTTTCTTTTGGGGGGAGTGGGGGATTCTTTCCTAAGACAATTTGGAGGATTAAATAAGATAATTTATAAAGTTTGAAAAGGCCTCTGCATGTTCCTTTTGGAAACTGAGGCACGGGAAAGCTATGCAGCTTGCCTGACCTTCAGAAGCCTAACTTCTCCCCAGGACATGGCTTCTCAAGATGAATCCCATGCCTGCCTAAACTACCTGTTAAAAAGGCAAGCTAGTGGCCTCCCTCTGGGCATGCTGAGTCAAAGTGTCTGAGATTTGTCTGAGGCTCCCCAGGGGCTTCTTACTGCAGGAGCTGGAGCTGCCTGGTTTCGGTGCTCTGGAGCTGCCACACAGACCAATTGTTTGAATCTGTTACTTTCATCCCTGCCATTTCAGTGGGAGCACTACCTATTTCTGTAATGCACAAGGCACTTTTCCAAACATTCTTTTATTTACTTGACAGACAGAACCTAATAGTGGTTAAGAACCTAGTTTCTGGAGCTAAGGTGCTAGGGACCCAGTCCCAGTTCAGGAGCTAGTTAGCTACGTGATCTCTGCCTCAGTTCCCTTCTCTGTAGTGCATCTTACCCTACAGGTTGTTATAAGGAGCAAAAACTTCAATATACATGAGCCACATAGAATGGTACTTGTCATGGAGCAGGTGCTTAAATAAATAATATTTTGTCCATGAGGATATGGGGGTCACCTTCTGTAGGACCTCACAGGAGTGGCCAGCCACACTCCAAACTCAGCTTTTCAGGCTGTTTCCGATTTTCATAGACTTCATCTTTGCTTGTCTTTCAGAGCCACTTAGAACTGAAAGCAGTAAATGTGCCTGGGACCCAGTCAACCAGCAAATATTTATTGAATGTGTGCTAGTGTGTGCAGGGTGCTGTGGAAGAAGCAAATGGGTGTGACTAGCTACAACTGAACCTGCTTCTAAGCTGCTGAAGGGTGGAGAGAACAGATGGGTGGCAGAAGGAACGCAGCCTCGAATGGCAGGAGCTGGCAGGGAGATGCACCCATAGCCAAGGCCGGGCTGGGCTGCCCACCTGGTCTCACCAGCCACAATCCAGCAGGATGGCCCAAGCAGTTAACAAGTGACTAACACATAAATATCCCTTAACAAACTTCTCCCTAATATCTGAGACAAGAAAGCAATAGAGTGGGAACATTTATTTTGGTTTTATTTTGCTTTGCTTTGTTTGGTTTGGCTTGGTTTGATTTGGTTTTTAACAGTGAAGGGTCAGCCACCTATCCACGCGCTGAGGGTCTTCAAGCTACAGAAAACCAGACTCGCTAGTCCTGGGAGATGGGCACAGAGCTGGAAGAGGCCTCACCTACTTCCAGAGATTTCCCTGCAACCCTTTTAGCACACAAGAATGTGTGTGAAAAGAGTCCTCTCCTTTGACAAGAGTAGGGACTTTCTTCTGAATTCCCCTGCTAGCCACACGAAAGCTGTCCATGCTTCTATGAGCCGGCCTGGAAACCCAAGTCTACTCCTTTGACAAAGTGTGGTCATACTGCCGAGTAGCTGGTGAATGCTTTGGATTTTGTTCGTATGTCTAATGCCAAATAGAAGCTGAGTCCCTTTTTTCTTCCATCCTTCATTCCCTTTTTCTATCCTGCCTCCCTTCTTTCTCACCATCTCCCTATTCAAGTTTTCTTTCCTTTTCTTCTCTCTCCTTCTCTCCCTTCCTTTTAACTCTTTCTGTTTGTTCTTATTTTCTTAACTCCATATTCCACAAATGATTTAGGGTGACTTATAGAATAGAAACTATAGTGTAAAATATAAATAAAGCATAGGAGATCCAAATGATGTAGAACAACTTAGAAAGTGCTCACAAGGCTGCATGGACCAGCCTTTTCTGTGCAGCAGCAGATATTCACAGCTGTGGTGCAGTGGGCCAGTGAGGGCCATTTGGCCCAGTTGGTTGCCTGGTAAGAGGTTATTCCGTCTAAGAGGGCATTAGAATAAGGGTTACAACAACTGAGTCAGGGGCTAAGGACTGAGCATGTTGGTTCAGGGAACCTGTTTCAGTGACCCTCAAAGTAACCCATGCATAAACAGCCTTTAAAACAAATTCCCAAATTAGAACAGTTAGACTTAAGACATTTTGATGATTAATCACCACCAACTGCAATATGGAATGAGCATTGCTGAGCTGTGTCTTATTTAATGAATTGTGGGGTTTTTTTACCATGTGATGTATTTACATGATTCAAAATCAGGATGGTGTAAAAGGTACATACATTGAGGGTCATTTTTTTTAAGATTTATTTTATTTTATTTATGCATTCAAGAACTGGGGTGCAGGCCAGAGGTGCAGGGTAAGAGGGGGGAGGGTGCGAGACAGAGACAGAGTGGGGAGCAGAACAGGCAGATCTACTGAAATACACTGCTGGAAGGAAGCAGCGGATGAGAGAGGAGAGGTCTGCTGTGACATGTGGAAAGCTCCCTAGCCTGCAGTGGCTGTGGATAGCTCAGAGTCCTGAGATTTAACCTCTCGCACCACATGCTTTTATTTTGAAAGCATGATCCCTATTCCTTCCTTTGCCATCACCACCAGGTAACCACTTTCAGTAGCTTTTTTTAATTGATGTGTTCCTGTGTGCAAATACCATCAAATTCAAAAATATATTCTTTTTTACACAGAAGATATGATACTACATACAGTATTCCACACCTGCTTTTTTGTTTTCCTTAGCATAATAACATATTCTGGAGAGCTATCCATGTCAATACATATAAATTTATTTATACACACCTGTATACTCTTCCATCGTGTGGATATACTTTATTCTAGCTTCCATCTTTGGCCACCTTTTTGATGGATGCCATGGTTCTGATCTTTTTGTAAAACTCATAGTCAGAGCACCCAGGGCTGGGAGACACCCCCAGGTTGCTGGGAGACACAAAGTTTGGTCTGAGGCCAGGCTGTCTCAAGATTCCTCAGTTTAAAACTGCACATCAGGGAGCTCAACGGCATTGAGATGTTTCATTCAGAAAACAAGTAGTGAGGTAAGAATTTATTGCATCACCAGAATTGACATCTTTTTTCAATGTCAAAAGGTGAAAAATCATTCCAGAGGGAATAATTCTTACGGACTGCTAAAAATATACCTAATGTATATATGACTTCATCCCTCTTTACAGTCTTGACCATTTTTCGGAGCTAACTTCTCCCCCGTAATCCTATATAATTTTAGTGATACTCTTAGGGTGGCCTAAAATGAATTAGTAGAGTGAAGTATGTTTCTAGTCTCTTAAGGGGGTCTTTTAAGTAACAAATATATTCCTAAAAATCTCCTTGTATGTGTAATTGTTCATATTAAATGTCTATTCACTTAGAAAACTAATCTCTTTTAAAAAGATGAAACAAAGTAGCCCTTTTAGAATTGATGAATGTATTCTTTACAATTTCAGGTATTTTATTTAATAGTTGTACTTAACTGTTTAAAAAGCAGGCACATTTGTAGCTTAGACCTTTTTCCTCCATGTGAAAATTATCTTTTAAAACTCTTGAGTTTTCTTTCATTCCATTACACACCGTTCAGTTACTGTGGCGTCTCTTTCACCTCATTAAACTGCCTTCAACTGGCAGTGCTTCATCAAACTAAAAAAAAAAATTTGTTTCCTCTCCCCCAAAATCCAGATCTGAAAACAATTAACTTTTCGAAGTAAAAAGAAAGCTCATATTTAATAAAGCTTTAACACAATGTGTTCCTTGATTCAACGTTTGTGAAACGGAATTACAGAAGGCTGTGTGAAAACCTAGGGGGTAGGCAAAGTACATTTCATCAAATATAATTAAATGTTTTATCTTGAATTATTTTACTCCAGTTCATAGCAAACTTCCCAGTGTTATTCATTTTCTTGGCTTTCATTTTCTGATTCATCCTAATTTCGTTGTCAATATCATAAAAACAGGACTCAGTCCCATTGGTGACTCTTGAAAGAGGAATTTCAAAAATAAAGGGCTATAACCTCCTAGCACAAAAATATTCCCACAGCCTTTCCATGTATGTGAAGTTGATCGGTTTCCTTTATCCTCAGCTTTTCCTGCTCAACATTTTCTCTGATGTTCAGGCAGATACAGACAGTTTTTTTAGCATGACAACCTCTCTGACTTACATTTTCTATTTCCCTTGTGTTTGTGCCAACTAAAGCAAGCCTCAGGCTGTGCTTATGACATATTTTCGGAATTTCATTGTGTAAGAGACGGCGTGCTTTTGCATTGCTTTCCCTTAGTCTTCTTTCCTCACTTCCTTCCAGTCCTACCCTTTCTCTCCTTTGAAGTCTGTGTGTTTGACATCTTTTGAAAAGATCTCTCATATATTTGGGTTATTGCGATGGCTAGGTGATTACATCAAAGGAGAAAGCTCCAATTCACTGACATGGAATGACTAGTTCTAGAAGCATTTTCTAAAGCACGTGTCCCTCCCCCTCAATAGACATTTCTCTCCCATTTACTTTGTGCAGAATACTATATTAGAGGCGGACATGATGTCCTTTTTCATAAGTTTTAAAATAAATATTTCATCCTGAGTAATAATTTATAGAAATAGAATCTAATGAACATTCTGTGACAAGCTGTTGCTGCGAAGTTGAATTTTTTCATGATCTTTGGTAGAAGCTGAGTGAATATTGATATTGTTGGCATCATGGACCTACTTTTTGTGTTCTGCGCTTTTTTTTTTTTTCACAATGATTTCACCTATATATGTCTCTGCATTTTTCAATTGCGGATAGAAATTGATAATCGTTGGGTCATTGTTTTGATATATCTTTCTTCTCCAAATGGAATTATTATCTCAAAGAATACAAACAATTTAGTTTTCTGGATTGCTTTTGCTACAAGTAACAGAAAATCATATCATACTTGGCTTAACGAATGTAATTGTCCATAGTAAGATGTCTATGATAGGAGTTCACAACAAGATAAGATCCTCACGGGCTCAGTTTGTTTCCATGTTGCTGCTCTACCATCTTGAGGGTCTTAGAGGCTCATTGCCTCTCTATTCTCATGGCCACAAAATGGCTGCCACCGTCTAGCCATCACTGGCTTTCATAGATATGAAAACGTTCAGTGGAAGAAGAGAAATAAGTTTCTTTATCTTTGTCTCTTTTAAAGACCAAGAAACTACTTCCCCCAAATCCACATTAGGCTGTGTTTCATTGTTCATTCAATACTTCTTTTACCAGTGCCATTCCTAAGCAAACTACAAGTGAAAGACATTGGATTTTCTGTGACGGATTTAGTGAAACCCAGGGCATTGTGGAGGAGTGCAGCTTGCCTGGATCAGATGGGATCTAGTCAACAAAGGAAGAATGGTTTCTGCCACACTTTCCTTACATGTACTTTAGATTATTATCTAGGTTATTATTCTAGATTATGATCTACCTTCCAGTACCAATCAGCAATGTCTGAGTGTGTCTGCTCCCTGACAAAGTTAAATTGCTTTCATTTTTGCCCATTATTATAAATTTGAAAGGTAATTATATAATGAAAATATTGTTTCAGTGTATGTTTCTTTAATGATAAGCAAGCTGTATGCCCTTTTTAAGGATGAGTTTATCTGTTTACATTTCCTTTGGTGTTGCAAGTCCATTAAATTAGAAAATCCCAATTATGTCATAGTTGTGCAAGGGCATAAGATTGCCCTTGTAAGATTTTGGAGTCAGAGACTATATCTTCTAAGTAAGCCTAAATTACAAAAGTCTTCTTAAAAGATATTGAAATTTATAAGTGGGAGAGAGGGAAAGAGGTAAGGAAGGAGGGAGAAGAAAGGAAAAAAAATGGGTAGTTGGGTTAGAGAGTAAGTCTTCACCACTAAAAAATTTTAGGTACTTTGGGATTGAAGAAAAATTAAATCTGGAGTAAAAGCAATGCCCCTTTGTAGCCCCCCTCCATCCAAACATCAGGGCATGGAGTTCTGTCCTGCAGCGACTATAAAGGCAGTTGGTCAGCACCATCTACTCGTCATAAATCTTCTCCAGCTCCAGAGGATGCTGTTGTCATGTTCTCGCTTTTCCTCTTCACTTGCCCTCAATGATACTCAAATGACCCTCTCCATTGCCATCCAGTCAGTAGGCAAGTCCTGCTCGCTGCCGCCATAGTACCCACCTTTCCTGTAAAGTCCCCATGTAATAGTACCCCCAACTTCATTTGCCTTGAATCCTCATATTCCTTTTTTCTTTTCTCTAAGATTTATTTATTTAAGCGCATGAGAGCTGAGGTGTAGGCCAGAGGTGTGGGGAGTAAGAGGATTCACCAGAGACAGACTGAGGAGCAGAACAGGCTCTACTGAGATACACTGCTGAGGGGAGCAGCGGGCGAGGCAGGAGAGGTCTGCTGCACCATGTGGGAAGCCCCCTGGCTGGGGATCGAACTTGTGCTGCAGTGGCTGCTGATAGCTTCATAGTGCTGAGACTTAACCCCTTGTGCCACCAGGGAGGCCCAAATCCTCCCATTCTTGAGAGTAGAGGACCTTCACCAAACAATAACAAAAAGCTTTTTCTCTAATATTTACCACTCTAAATGAATGGTTTAATCCATTCTAACCAGACATCATTCACTGGGCTGCTTACACCTATGGGGATAACATGGGAGAGGAGCCTCCTAGGCCCATCTTAGCCTGTTGTGTGGACATCTGCCTGCAGAAACCCTGCAAGTTTCTATTGCCACACTCAGTCTCCATCAGAGTCGCGAGCTGTCCTCGGCGGCTGCCTCCTTCACTTCTCGCCGTGCGGGCTTGTGATAGCATCTCAGTCTGTCTCCAAGGTGCCCCATGCTAACCTGTTTGCTCAACCTCCACTTCAGTTAAGAATTGTTTCTCTAAACATTCACTGAGGGATGGCGGGGGCGGGGGGACATATTTTCTTCTTGTTCCAGATTGGAAAGAATTTAGAAAAAAAAAAATCTTCATGGCAGAAGCCATCTTCATGGCAATGCAGCCACTGCCCTGTCCTGTGCTGGCACGAATGGGTGGCACGCTACACACAAACATTCCCACGTGGTGCTGCAAAAAGACTTTCCTTAGGGGACCCCAGCCTGACGCCATCTAAAGAGGGGTGGCCCTGGTGTAAAGTCCAGAACCAGCTCTTCAGTTTCTTAATCCAAGCTGCGAGGGTTACCTTTAAAGTGGCTCAAAAGTTTAACATTCCTCCGGAGCAAAAGTGAAGAGCGCTGGCTAAACAGAACGAAGGCAGCTTTGCTTTACCCACTAGGCCGCAGACAAAAGCTGCCAGTCAGTCACCTGGTGTGGGATGAGAGCCCAATTCATGACTTGGCCAGAAACTGGCACATCTATCAGAACACCCTGCCTTTTGTACATAGTGAAATCAGCATGTGCCCAGAATCCTGTAGTTCTGTCATAATATTTTCACTCTTGGAGAAAAATAAGAAGACAACATTGAAAGACGGTGTTCCCTCCATTTTCCAAATTTTCCCTTATTGCTGAATAATTTTGGTTTCCATTAATGTAGGGCCTTCTCTTGGGCTAGCAGGGACTTGCTCTAGGTTATGGTCCATGATGTGGGCTCCTGAGGACAGTTCCTCTCTCCCTCTGGTTCTGACTGTGAGGGTTTAAGAGCTCGTGGAAGCCATAGCTTCCAGCTTAGAGATGGGCTCTAAGAGACTCTGAGAGAATGGGTCTGAGAGAAATATCCCTGCCTTCCCGGTTGGGAAACCCACCAGGTATCTTCAGATCAGCCTTTTGACAGTCTTCTCTCAGTGTCTCACAGTTTTCTTCTTCCTCTAACAGCTTTTCATCAGAGCCCTAACTATCATCATATTTCTTTCAGACTATGAATGAAAAGGTAGAGGAGTTATTCTCACAGCTAGCAACTGCTTCCCTGAATAGTGGAGGTCAGGCTACCCCACACCTCATTATCTCAGATGGGAAAGAAGGAAGCCCTGAGCGTGCCTTGAATAACAGAGCTCTGAGGTCCACTGAAGGAAGAGCTGCCCATGAGCAGGCTTTGAGAGACTCCAGCCTTGAATGGCCTAGGAATATAAATGAGGAGATCTCTCCGCTGGGACATAATCACAGCCTGGAATATGGGAAAGCTGTTTGAGGAAGAAGAAATAGACATGTGTTTGACTCCAGAAGGCCGAGCTGGGGGCATTAGTTGCATAGAGTTAAATTTTAGCTGAACATCAAGAAGTGTAGTCTGACATGAAACTCACTGAAAGTGGGATGAGTGGTTACTTGTTCCCCCCAAAGTCACAAAGTTCCACCCACTGGTTGACTTGAAATGGCCCCGTTTGTTCTGGGTTGACAGTTACTCTCTCATAGTTCTAAAGACTTGAAATCCAGAAGTAACGTATGATGAGGGCTCTGCTCCTTCTGAAGTGCCGGGGGTAGATCCTCCCTGCCCTCTCCCACCAGCTAGTACCCCAGGCATACCTCGGCTTGTGGCAGCGAAACTTGAGTCTCTGCCTCTGCCTTCACGTGGCCTTCTCTGTGGTTCTCTCGCTCCTCAGATAAGGACACCGGTCTATTGAGTCAGGACCCACCGTAATGACATCATCCTAGCCTGCTTACGTCTGCAGAGCCTGTTCACACATCAGGCCACATTCTGAGATGCTGGGGGGATGAGGACTTCAGCATAGCTTTCTGGGGAAAACAATTCAATCCATAACAAACTGCCTCTGTGGGAGAAAGTTCTTTACCCCCAGAAGTGTGCAAATAGAATCAGAGTGAGTGGTTTTTCAAGATGCTTAAAGGATTTAAACATTAAGTGGAGAATAGGACTAGATGATTTCTAGGATCAGGTCCATTCTGCCATCTCCTAATCCCGCGGGTCCTTCTATAAAGGGCTCTGCTAAATCCTGGGACCTCACTTGGTCTAGTCGTGATGAGATGTCAGCCACAGAGGAACACAGTCCTGCTTCCAAAAATCATTCATGGGTGCGCTGATCTTTACTTTTAGCTCCTGAAGGGCCTCAGTGGGGATCCCTTTTCTGGACCCTGCCGCTGCTCCCCTTGGACTCTCTCTGTTTTAATCAGTGCTCTTTGGTTTACACATGACAGAAGCCTCATCAATATAGTGTTCAGGGCCTCCCTGGTGGCACAGGGCCTAAGTCTCAGCACTATGAAGCTATCCCCAGCCAGGGAGCTGACCCACCTGGTGCAGCAGACCTCTCTGTCTCACCCGCTGCTCCCCTCAGCAGTGTATTTCAGTCAGTCTGCCTGTTCTGCTCCCCGCTCTGTCTCCGGTGAATCCTCTCACCCCCCCTGTACCTCTGGCCTACAACCCAGTTCTTGTATGCATGAATAAATAAATCTTTAAAAAGAAAAGAACATACTGTTTTTAAAAAGATTCTATTTTCTCACAAAATTGCACAACCCAAGGGTCCTTTTTCCCCCATTTTACCTGGACTCTGTCTCAGCTTTGCTGCCTTCCCCACAGACTTTGTTCTCTGGGATGCTTTTTCCTTCTGGTGACCACCAGGGCTCCAGGCTTAAATCTCGGCAGTTAGCGAACTCACTGGGAAAGCTCCTCTTTCCAGCATTGTAAGGAAAGTTCAAGGACTGACTCTCTCCCTGGGCCAACTTTGTCACCTTGCTTTTGTCACATGCTTGTTCTGAACATACTACTGGGACCCTGCTCACTTCCTGGGGAAGGAAGTTGAGGAATGGAAATAGCCCGGTCTGAATCACACAGATTAGGAATGGGGGAGGGTAGCATCCCCAAGGGGAAGGGGTGCTATTGATATAATAAAAAGGAAGCAAGGCTGGAAAGAACAAGCAGCAACTCTACTCTGAGTCCTTGGTGCCTTCTCTCAAACCACTGATGTCTGCATAAAGACAGTTGAAAACCAGCCCTCTCCCTCCCCTTCTTCCTCCCTCCCTTTCCCCCCACTAAGCATCTTAGCATCTGTCTTTTGATTTTCCCTCCCTTTTACCTCTGCCCTTTCCCCTTGTCTCTTTCTACCTGTTCTCCCCCTTCTGCGCCCTTTACAGCAGAATTCATCAGTGAACCCAGCAAATGGCTGGTCTCCTTTAAGGGTGAGGAAGGAAGAGAAATGGGAACAGCCAGGACAGGATTTCTTTAGCAGCTGAGGTGAAGGAGGAAGAGAGGAATTCATGTTAATAATTTTTGTCCCCATCCTGTACCAAATCACCAGAGTGATCTTGTGCCATTTTGACTTGTGGCTGTTTTTAAACTTTGCTTCTGCATCTGGAGAAGAAGTAGCTGCATTTGCACACGAGGAAAGAAGACTTTAGGATATAATCCATTGATGGAAAGCCGTGCATTCGCCCCAAGTGTCCTGTCAAACAGTGTCTGTGTTTCAGCTTCCAGACTTCTTCTGTGGGTCAAGCCAAACTCCCAAATGGGTTTTTAAATTTGAGAAACACCAGGCTTGTTTGTTTCCAGTCACACAAGCACTCTTGAATTGAAAACAGCAAGGGATCATGAAACAATGTCAAAAGTAATTGCTGCCTTTTATCCTTTGCCTTCAGCAAGGCAGTTTACACTCACACCCTTTAAACAAACTAACCGCCTGCACAAACAGAAGGGGAAGAGCATCGACATCCCAGCCTATGGCTTTGGGGCTGTTTCCGGAATCCATCCCGATGCCTCCTGCCTCGCTGCTCTGCTCCTCCTCACTCTCTGACTCAGAGGGTAGCTCTGGTGCCCAGTCCTGCCATGCACCAGATCCTGGGGTGTGCCCACTAGCCCATACTGTCCACTGCCAATCAGGGTCTCTCCTGTCTTATACCCTGGCCCTGTGGTACCCAGAGAGAGTCATCTGCATGGACTACTTAAACAATTGAATTTCATTTTGTCCAGGTTCTGGAAGGAGGAAGTGCAAGACTGAGGTGTCTGCAGGTCTGGCTTCCTCAGAGATTTCGGTCCTTGGCTTGCAGCTCGCCATCTTCTCATGTGTCCTGCGTCGTCTCACCTCTGTGCACACCCAGCCCTGGTGCCTCTCTGTATGTCCAAAGCTCCGTTTCTTAAAAGGGCACCTGTCAGATTGGACCACGACCTGTTCTATTTTTAGGATTTTTTTTTTTATTTATGCCTACAAGCTGGGGTACAGGCCAGAGGCGTGGGGCGGCGAGAGGGTTCACCAGAGACAGAGTGGGGAGCAGAACAGGCAGATCGATGGAAACAACTGCTGAGGGGAGCAGCGGGCATGGCAGGAAAGGTCTGTGGCGCCATGTGGGAATTTCCCTGGCCGGCATCAAACTGGCGTCGCCTTGCCACTGCCGACAGCTCCACAGCACAGCGTTTAACCACTGCGCCACCAGGGAGGCCTTGGACCGGGGCCTGTTCTAACAGCCTCCTTTTAACCAAATTGCCTCTTCAAAGATCCTATCTCCAAATACAGACACATTCTGAAGGATCAAGGGATAGCGCTTCAATATGATGAATTTGGGGCGGGGGAGGCACACAATTCAGTTAGCCAGCTAACTGACTCTCCACCTGTAAGCTCCCAAATCTGCAAAAAATCTGGAACCAGAAATTCCCAAATGTCTAATTTCTGCATGAGCCTAATTAAAAATTGATGCTTTGGGGGCAAGGAAGGGGCCAGTGCTTCACCACCATTTGTGGAAAAAAGAACTGAGCAAGCTAATTGTAATCTCAGCCAGGTGAAGATTTTAGAAACTTCTACTTAGAAATAAGTATATGCTCTTTCTCTTGGCAATGCTTCTTAGCCGCATTGCTCCAATATTCCTAGAAGTCATTTATGTAAGAGTGCAGCCACAATGCTGTCACGGAAAGAGGATAATGATCATAATAACTAACTTGTGAATGCTTGCTATATTCCTGACAATGAGCTGAGGAGTCACATGTATTATCTCCTTTAATCCACACCAAAACCCTAGTGATTTCCTGTTACAGTCAGACCTCACTTTATTGCTCTTCACCTTATTGTGTCATAGAGAACATGCTTTTAACAAATGGGAGGTTTGCGGCAACCCTGTGTCAAGCAGGCATATGAGCACTATTTCTTCCCAACGGTCCAGATGATGGCTAGCATTTTTAGCAATAAGGTATTTTTTAATTAAGGTATGTACATTTTTTAGACATAATGCTATTGTATACTTACTAGACTATGTATAGTGTAAACAGAACTTTTATATGCACTATAAAGCCAAAAAATCCACATGACTGGTTTTATTGTGATATTTGCCTTGTTGAAGTGTTCTGGAATTAACCTGCACATCTCTGAGGTGTGCCTGTACTATCTTCATTTTGCAGATACAGAAAAGGAAGGCTTAGAGGGTTTAAAGTATCTTTTCACGGTCATGTGGTTATCCTGCCAGTTCCCACAACAGGTTACTAAACAGCTTTGGCCAAATCAGTTTTTTCAATTGATGGTTTAAATTCAATCTGCTGCAAATTATCTTTTTTTGTGTGTATATTAAACATTTTAATTTTTTCAAAGTATCTTATTTAGAAAAGAGTTCAAAGTAGGATTAGTTCACAACTTTTCTGTGAACTAATTAACAAGATCCTCATGAAGGACCTTGAGGGCATTAAACCATATTGGGATTATAAACTCAGAAACCATCTGGGGCCAGACAATTAACACATTGTTCGCGGGTAGTTTGCTACTACCAGTCAACTAAAACTTATAAATACGTTTCCCGCATACAATGTGTTAACATTAGTGAGTTGCACTGACCCACAAGTAAAACAATAGAGTACAGTGGAGACTGAGGCCCATCAGAGCAGGTAGATGTCATGGAAAAAGATGAAAATAGTCACTTAGCTCTTGGCAGCTATTGCCACGTTGAACTAAGATTTCACCAAACCTTCTAATTTTCTTCAAGAGAAACTAGATGTTTGGCTAGTAAGGTAAAGTTTTAAGAAGTTTAAATAATGGCAACTAAGTCACTTAAAACAACAGCACCAGTACCTTGCAGACTAAGCAAAGCCTGTGTAGAAGCTGGAAGGACCACCATTCACTTCCGGGCTGATGACTGTCCAAAGAATCTTCCTGAAATTTCCAGAAGGTTCTTTTTGGACAGTCTCTCCTATACACTTCTACTTGATTCAGATGGGTTTTCTGAATGACTTGGTGATTAAGTCACACCACACTATCATGGCTACCACCCCACCACCCTAGAGAAAGGAGGGGAAGTCTGGCAGGACGCCCAGAACTCAGGGCGGAAATGTAACATCCTGGCTACCTAAGGGATACAGTGAGGAAAGAAGCTGTGCTGGAAACAGATTGCCCAGAGGAAGAAAACCACCTCCCCTGGGGCCAGCTCCCTGAGGGCCGGGACTAGGTCTTACCACCTGAGTGTCCCCAGCCCACCTGCGGGGCTCTCCACCCTGGCACCTGGCACACAGCAGAAATGTGAGGAATGGGTTGAATGGGGAGGATGTGACCACAGGTGCGATGAACATTGACGATGGCGATGATATAAAAGACAGGTCTGGGTGGGGAGGCCCTCTCCTCAGAGGTCCTGAAAGGGGGCACTTGCAGTCGGACTGCAGGGGAGGGATCTGGTGGGAAAGGCACAGCTGAGCCCACTTCTTCGTGTCTCCGTGCTCTTCACTCTGCCTTCAGGCCAATGACACCCTTTTCAGAGCCAAAAGAGGGAAGGTCACAGCACACCCACTCAGTGCTAACCCTCCAAATTGCCCTTGACTCTGTATACCCTGTCATCACCTGCTCTTTTAATTAGCAATAGGTCACTGCATCGCCTCGGCACAGAAACTGGAACCAAGATGGTGGCTTGGGTTTTCATTTAATTGCATGTCACATTGTTGAGGGGATAAATATCAAATATCTTTCCAGCCTCGTAAAATCAGGCTGCCAAAGCTAGTTATTAGGATGCTGTAGAGCCTATGTAACTGAATCTTTATAGGGCTTGGGGAAGAGTCCTGAAGAATGGGAATATCTGCAAAATAATTTGAGGGTAAACCAGGTTTTACTGTTAGTTCTCAAACCTCTGAGTGGGGAACCTGTTTGTCAACAGTCCCCTGAGTTTGCTGTAAGTAGCACAGTTGTCTAAAAAGGCTTTAATTTCTGAGGACTGGTTCAGGCCAGCCAAAACAAACCATTTTCAAAATTGATTTGGGCCTCAAGGGTCTTGTAAAACTCATCTTAAATACTGTATTTTCACCCACTTTTTGCTCTCATATGCATGCAGTTGGAGTCTGCTTTCCCTTCATATACAGAAAGATGCTTAAAATGCACCTTTGGGGAATAGAGCTGGAGATGAAACACGCAGTTTTCTTATACACTCTCAAAGACTGTGGCAGAGAGAGGCTCTTTTCTCCTTGAAGGGAGGTCCAAGACTCCTGAGCGTACACTGGCAGCTGAAAAACGATTACAGCTTTGTGCCCACGTGTGCACACATGTATGTATGCACGAATGGCTGTGTGCATGGGTTGTGCATGTGTACTTGCATGTATCTGTGTGCATGTGTGTGTGCGCATGTGCATACAGAAGAATGTATTATGTGGTGAGTGAGCACATGGGTGCACATCTGCTCATTCTTAAGAGGGGTGTCCCGACTTGCCCTTCTGACTGTGGGCCCTGTGCTTAGCAGAGGTGACTAGCAGTAGCATACTACCACATGAGCACTGGACTTGGAGTTTGATCTAAATCCCAGATTTGCTTCTCACTTGTTTTATTTCTTGAGCATATTATTGACATCTCTAAGCCTCATTTTTGCTCTCTGGAAAAGGAGGATAAAAGTTGTGCCTACTTCATTTGGGGTTTTGATTATTAGTAAGATAATATATATAAAGTATAGAACAATGAAGAACATATAATAAACACTCAAGAAATGACAGCTGCATTTGTCATTATTGTTCTTTTTTCTTACCCCTGCTTACAGGTAGAGAGTAGGGTAGAATCTGCACTGTTTCTCAGTCCACGGCAGTGATTTTCCACCCCTTCTCTACACAGTTGCCTCTTAGATCACCCAAAGTTGGTCCTGACGTTTTTGGTGGGTGTCTAAACTCAAAGTGGAGCTCAGAGGCTTAATCCTTTCCATCTTTCAACAGTTCTGCAGTTCAGATCACCCTCTGCAGAACTAGGTTGTTCCAGAATCCCACCAGACCATGTCTTGGAGTTCTTCCAGCAAGAAAGGAGAACTGCCTGATCCTTATCACCAAAGAAAGGTCCTCTAAACCCCTAGTAAATGTTTGCTGAATTGCAATACATTGGACTCTGAGCCAGCTAGTCCTCTATGTCTCTCTGGGGGTCCAGGCTTAGAACCTCGATTTGATCTGTACAGTGTGAGCTCAGGAACCTAGAGCAGCAACAGGCTGACTCAGTACTCACTAATGTCCTCAAGCTCCCTGCTCCCTTGTCTCTGGGGTAGTAGTGAGACTTACTGATTAGGCAAATTGCCTCTGACATCAGAGTGCTTGGATTAAATGTGGGTTCCTTCTCTTACTAGTGCAGTTATTTTGTGTCTTAAACCTCAGTTTTCTTACCTGTAAAGAGAGGATGGTATTGTAGCTACTTCACATACCTGTGTTGCATAGGATCGAATGAGATGGTGCACCTGAGGTCAGAGTCTTAGCTTCTAATATGTCTTCAGTACAGGTTAGCTGTTGGGACTGACATTTTTGTGGCCGTATTGGTGGGGAGAGCAATGGTATTGAGAAGGCAAGAGGCATACCTGGCAAGACAATTAGGTATTCCTTGTACATCTTTATGCTCCCTGAGCGTCTACCCCTCAGAGTCACCCAGAGAGAAGCCCTCCCTCAGGGAGGTACAGGTGGGGAGCAGGTCCAGTGATGTTATGGTGAGTTTGCGGAAAATAACTTGGTCAAAAGGTGGATCTTTCCCTTTCCCAGTGAACTCTCCTCAGGGTGAGGAGTGGAGGGGAAATGCTGGACCACCATTGCTTCTAGAAGTCCCGGGCCTGGCCCTCACCTCTCTCACAAGGCAGAGAAAGTTGGGATCCCAGGATGAGGAGGGCCACCACCTGGAGTGGGGTGGGATGGGGTGGGGTTACATCCTGTCCTACTCCTCCAAACCCCAGGGTGGGGCTGCCCATCCAGAGGAAGCAGGCCCCATCAGCTTATCCTTGGGTGGGGTTTCCCAGAGCAAAATGTTTAAAGGCAAATCATTGTTCTGAAGTTCCGCTAAGTTTTAATGTCCACCCTGTTGAGAACTCCTCCAAGAACAAAGTGAGATTTCTAAAACCCACAGAGAGCCAAGGACAATTAAAAGGCCGAGAACTGTCCGGCTACATCTCAATTCCAAGAAACCTGGGTGAAGAAGAGAGCTAAGATGCTGTGGAGTGCAGGCCCTAACCCTATTTTCAGTGTCATCAGCAGGTCTGTCTTTTTTCCATAAAATGAGGTTTGCTGTAACTCATGTCCCAGGAAGCACCTTGGCCTAGGAACCCTGGCCTCTTTCAGCCCCAACTTAGCACCTGCTTTCTGTGAGACCCTGGAGCTCAGTTCTCTCACTGAGACATCAAAGGCTGGGCTCTGGGCTTCCTCGCAGCTGTGTCTAGGTCAGTGAGGAGGGCGGAGTCCAAGGTGTGATGAGAAAGAGAATAGCTTGGATGGAAAGAAAGTTGGATGTATCCGTGAATGCCCCACTAAAGTCCAGCAAACAAAAAGGACACTCTTGGGGCCTCCCTGGTGGCACAGTGGTTAAAATCTGTGCTGTGGAGCTGTCGGCAGTGGTGACACAAGTGCGACGCCCAGCTGGGGAGATTCCCACATGGCACGCCAGACTTCTCCTGCCTCACCTGCTGCTCCCCTCAGCAGTGTATTTCCGTCAATCTGCCTGTTCTGCTCCCCACTGTCTCTGGTGAACCCTCTCGCTGCCCCACGCCTCTGGCCTGTACCCCAGCTCGTATGCTGGAGGTCCTCCTTTATGCCTGCTCTGCTCTCCTTAAACCAGGCCTAAACCTCCTCTGTGTCCTTGCATCTCTTCTTAAACCATCATCTGGGATCTTTTTTCCCCAAAGTGGTTATGACTCAGCTCTTCCTAGGACAATCTTTTCCAGCTGCCCAGTCAACTTGACCTTATGAGGGGGTGAGGACATGACCATGACCAGGAAAAGGTCGTGGGGGGACCCCTCAGAGGACATTATAGAGGGGACTAAACCTGATGAGAAAGCAGCGTACACACCCTCAACATCCCTTCAACTCCTCTTTGATGAGGAAATATTTATTGAGCCCCCACGGTACCTCCCTGTGCTGACTGAGGAGTGAGGTGGATCTGGGCTGAGGGCTGGTGCATGACAGCCCTGTCTTCAAAGTGTTCAGGCTCCCTCCTCCCCTCTCCCCCTTCCCCTGGCACCCTACGTCTAGTGACTACACCCGCATGTGGTTTCTATGAAGACCACCAGACGTTGCCTGGCTCCGGAGGCCATAACCAATCACAGTCTGTTTATTCTTCAACATCTAGAGTGAATCAACTCAGGAGTGTATTTTTTGTACCACATGATCCTTAGTACAAGTCAACAGCATCCTCTGGTATTTAGAAGAAATGGCCTGTTCCAAGGTTAGAACCAAAAAGTGGCTCCTTTGGCTTTGTGAGGAATGGTACTATATTGTACGGATGGTACTATATTGTGCTTTATGGAAGATTTAAGGACTTTTCAAGGGTAGTTTTGACTATGCAGGTATTTATCTTTTGTACTTAGAAACTAAAGATTTCATGTGATGCTGCTAAGTTATGCACAGTAGGAACAAAGAATGGCCCCAAAGAAGTACAAAGTATGGGCCAGTGTAACCTGATTGAGGAGACACCATTTAAGTGGCAGAACTGATTCAGAGGATAGAACACAAATATTTCTAAAGAACTATCTCTAGTAGAGATTGATGAGGAAAGCCTCCTAAAACTGGATTAGGTTTTGCTACTATAATAAACAGTCCCCAAACTCCATGGCCTAAGGCAATCAAGGTTTTGTTTTCATTGATCCAACACTGGCTGTGTCTTTGATCTGTGTTACCCTCCTGCTGGGACTCAGGTTACAGATTTGCCACTATGTAGAATATTGCCTCCACATGGTAAAGTATAAGGATGGAGAGAGAGGAGAGGGGTCCTGCATCAACAATCAAAAACTCCAGCCCCTAAGTGAAAGATGCCACGGTGGACCACACCCATCAGACAGAACTAATCACATGACCTCACCACCTCTAAGGAGGCCAGGAAGTCAGATCTGGTTAGTTACATGTCTGTAGGAGGAGAGAACTGGGAATGCTTAGTGAGCAGCAGTAATGACCACCTCTGCCATCCGCTCTGTCCAATGATCTATTTAAAATCTATCAGGGGCCTCTCTGGTGGCACAACAGGTTGAGTCTCAGCCTCTGAAGCTGTCTGCAGCCAATGCAGCACGAGTTCAATCCCTGGCCAGGGAGATTCCCACACAGCGCAGCAGACCTCTCCTGCCTCACCCACTGTTCCCCTCAACAGTGTACTTCAGTCAATCTGCCAGTTCTGCTTCCCAGTCTGCCTCTGGTGAATCCTGTAAACCCCCCACACTTCTGCCCTACACCCCTGTTCTTGTGTGCATAAATAAATAAATCTTTTAAAAGATAATAAAATAAAATCTATCACATGAGCTAGGACAAAGGACCCTGTCTTGCAAATTAGAACTTGTCCTTCTTATTCTGCTTTCATCTGGTAACACATGATGATTCCAGGGGTTCTGGGCCTAGCCACTGCCTTCCCATGCAGTACTACATTCTCTATCTGGGCTTCTGACCCTTTATATTTTTATTATTAAAGTTGTATTAGTACTAATCAGGTCCAAAATTTAAGGCAATCACCTGTGTTCTCTGGAAGGTTGTCAGTCACTCGCCTACCAACCCTCCTTAGCTGCTTGTCCTGTTCAGCTAGTCCTGACTCCCTTTGTTCAAGCCCACAAAGTCATTTTGTCTATAGTTTGCTATACTTAAGCCCTAGCAGCAAGCTGATCCCAAATCCCTCTCCCTGCTGATCATCTGGGGTGCCCCTGCTTCTCTTGTTAGGCCGGAGTTCAGCCTCCGCCCTTTGCTTGCACCATCCTGTCGACTCTCACATTTTAAAGGGTACTGATTCCCAACAAAATCAATAGCAAGAGGGACTGGCTCCATAAGCAGAATGCACCCTATGAATGGAGACCAGAGACAGAGCACTAGGGAACCAGAAGTTTGGACTAATAGATTTATTCACTGACTGTACAGCTAGGGAAGGAGATACACAAAAAGAATTACAAAAAAATCATGCTGGCTGATTTTATTTACTTATTATGAAACCGTCCCTGATGGAGCATTGATAAGCACACCTCAGCTTCTAGTAGACAGGTCTTGATTTCTCCCACTGCAGGAAAATGCAAATGCATTCTCTCCCGGGGGAAAAAAAATTATTTTTCCTGAATATTTGATTCAGTCTTTAATAATGGAATAAAAATAGGGGTAGTATTGCAAGGGCTTAAAGGTATAATCACAAAAATACATCAATGTGGAATGTCTTATCTTTTATAATTATACACTGAGTTATTTAAATGTGCTATAGTTATAAATTGTGGATTTTGGTTGTGCAGAAACTCATCTCAGGAACTCAGACATGAAAGCAGGTTGAAAGTCATTGATAAAATCCTAGAACTGAAGGAATGTCAAACCAGCATTCTAAGCTGTCCCCCTGCCCACTTGCAGTATAGTGAATTTACTAGTTGGGGCAATAGAAATTATTTTAGAAATGGAAATGGCATGTTTCCATGTATAAGCATCCTCCCATAAAGAAACACCAGTCACCTCTAAGGATGTATACACATCTGTACGTCCTCAGGATGAAAGGGTCTCCTGTTGACAAATGGAACTGACCAGTAGCCCTGTCTTATCCAGCATGTGGATCTCATAGCCTCTCTAGATTCTTCTCGTATCGTCCTCAGGTTCCACCTTTGCAGGGACCTCCCACATGTACTCAGTCACTCTGTTCTCTCTACCTTGAGGTGCAAATGTAGGACCTCATTCAGTTGCCACCAAGCAACAGCAAGACAAGATACTGGTATAGAACAGATCTCTCCTGAGGCGTAATAGTGCGAGGAGAATTACATCTAGACACAGCATAATAAATAATTTTAAACTGATTCTTAAACATGACTCTTTTCAATCGTCCTTTTTATTGCCCTCTGGGAATTTCTTACTGCAAATTCTTGTTCCAGCTCCTTCCAACTTCTTTCCTTCCAAATGGATTTTTTCCTTGTTCTCTTTGCATTATGTGGGACTCATCTTTTCATAGCCCAGTAGTCCATAAAGTTGCTTTGTTCTCCAAAACACAATTTTCTCTGGAAGGAATTTTGCTCTAACTTTCATAGTAATATTTTTCTGTCCTAACAATTTATTATTAGCATTCATAACATTTTTAAATTAAAGTGTTATGTCTGTTTCTTTTCGTGCCATAAAATGATACACTCTCAAATTTGAAGTGTTTCTTGATGGCAGGTCAAAATTTTCATAGCACATGCATAGTATACACACACGCACACGCACACGCATATATACATATGTTTGACATCTCATATCTTTTTCTTCTGGCCATATACCCTTTAATATAGTGTTGCTTGCAAAAGAATTGGTTACAGAGCAAAGATCTTTCCCAAAGTGGAATAATGGAATATATATAATAAATGGAAACCAATATTTATAAATGAAATTTTAATGTAATGAACAGTTATATTTGCATAACAATAAAAGTATCCAAAAAGAATTTTAAAAAGAAAAACAAAAACTAATAAAAAACAAAACAAACAGAAAAGTACTCTCTCCAAAATGATTTTCTGTCAGAGGCCGGCTCCAACCGATGTTTCTCAGGTCCCCGGGGGTGTGTGGAAGGCGAAGGCGAGTTGCAAGGGGAAAGGAGGAGGGAGTGAGAGACAGCACACACACACCGGGAGTGCTCAAGGCCACTCTTCTTTATTGCCCAGAAAGCAGGATTTTATATTAGAAATTAGCAAGCAAGTACATTTGTAACAGACAATAATAGATTACATAGCTTAAGTGTGTACATTCTAAACAGACAGTTTATCAATTACTAGTTTCAAAAAAAACAGGACATCTAGGAGATAATTTTACCTGTTTGAAGTCTGAAGTATACAATGATTAACTTCTATGAGGTTAAGATGTTTTATGACTGATGTTTGGCTAACTGGAGACTATAGGGGATGCTGAATATTTACTCTGTGAAACCATACTATCTTAACTTCCTTAAAGTAAAGGAAGCAGTAGGACTTTATTCTGAGTGGTGGTCTTTGAGCAGGGACATTTTTACCATTAACGAGAGCAGTCCTGCATTTGTTTAGGTTTAATGGTTAAAAGAAGGGAAGCTACTTGTATGTGGACAATGGTCAATTAACTGGAGACAGGCTGATTGTTTAACTCCTCCATAGGTAGTCCTGCTTTGATTATCCTAGTTAGTAAATTAAAACTTTTTTAGTTTAAAACACACAGGGACAGAAATACCACATCCTGTTTGAGGAAGGCTTCCTAAAGCAGTTAATCTAAGAAACCATCTTGTGCTGACTCCTTGAGGCAAGTCAGAGAATGTATGGAAGGGAAGTTCTTTAGTATTGATCATTAACTCCTAACCAGGCAAGAATGCATTCTTATCAAAGGAGCAGCTCAGCACCTGGGCCCATTTATGGGGCTTTAAACAATGAGGGAAGGGCTACATGCATGCAGGCATACTAGAGAAACCTAATCATAGTTCTTACAGAAAAAGGAGACCTCTTATTATTTTACCTACAAAATGTTATGTTTAATTTTCTTATGGGCAGAGATACGCATCCAACTTCGACCCCGGTTGCCACCTTGTCAAGCAAATCCTAAGGGAGTAAAGGCGCGGCAATTTTCATCTATAATTTTGGTCATTGATTGTATCTGTTTGCTGTTATTACAATAATGCTACTTGACAAATTATCCCAAAACTCACTAGTTTTTATTGTCACACATCTGCGGTTAAACTCGGAGTTAGCTGCTCTAAACTTGGGTTAGCGATCCTTGGAGATCGGCTCCAAAGTGCAGATTGGGTCCAGGTCTGCTCACCATGATGCTCATGGCCAACTGGGGCATGTCTTTTTTGCATTAAAGCATAAGTTGGGGGCATCCCTCGTTGTGCAAGGGGTTAAGTCTCAGCACTGTGAGGCTATCAGCAGGCACTGCAGCATGAGTTCAATCCCAGGCCAAGGAGCTAACCCACATGGCAGAGTGGACCTCTTCTGTCTCTCCCGCTGCTCCCCTCAGCAGTGTATTTCAGTCAATCTGCATGTTCTACTCGCCACTCTGTCTCTGGTAAATCCTCTCAATCCCCCCTCACCACCTTGGCCCACACCCCAGCCCTTGTAGGCATAAATAAATAAAAATAAATCTTAAAGAAAAAAAAATAAAGCAAAAGTTGACAAAGGCAAGCACCACCTCACAAGCCCATTTCAAGCCTGTGATTGCATTACCTCCACTCACATCCCTGTTGGTCAAAGCAAATATCTATGTAACACAGAAGAAAATTTCTCTCAGAGCTAAAAAGGGGAATGAATATTTGCTGAATGATAATTCAAACTATTCCATGAACTAAATATCATAGAAATGACCGCCATGCCCAATATCTGTGATTCTCTGCCAGCCAGATCCTTTAGGCGCCAACGATCACTTAAACCAGGAAGGGCTGTTAGTTAAAAGCAAGGCCTGTCAGGCAAAAAATCCATCCCTGCAGGAGCAGAAGTTTCTCCCTGAAAATTGCATTTAAGACAAAGCTGACAACTTCCTTCAGCAGTTTCTTGTGAGGCAATTATAGGCCAAGTCACTAAGTGACCCAATTTCTACAACTTAGTGAGAATTATTTGCACCTTGCAATAAATTGTAGCCCATAGATCTTGTGTTCCTTTGTACACATATCCTGCAAAATGAGGCTTTGACGGATCCAGAATATTAAAATGGACAATATAAGCAATGCTAATATATTAAAATTTTAATTAATCTCATATTAGCGTATGTAAAGTGTCATGTAATTCCAAACAATTGTTTTTGTTTCACCATGTGTTGATCCTTACAAAAATGCTGGAATATTGAAATTTTTCCTGGGCATGTCTCTGGTTTTCTGATTTAGCACAGAGACTGGTAAAGTATGTCTTTGTAAAGTTTTATTGGAACCCAACTCTGCCTATTTATTTACATGCCGTCTGTGGCTGCTTTCACTCTGCAGTAAAATCTTGAGAAGTTGCAACAGAAATGGCATGATTGCAAAATCTAAAATATTTACTATGTGGCAAAAAGAAAAAATGTACCAATCCTGGTTTAACATAATGCTAGACAGATGAAATTTTGGAATTTGGGTTACTCACACAGATCTAGGATGAATACTGTCCTTGAGTTATCCTTAGGGAAAATTATTTGAGGAAATGAGTAATGTAAACAAATATTATACAATTTCAGCCTATTTAAGAAGGCAATATTTTAATAATTTAGCTTATGGGCGCTCATCTCCAAACAGATAATTATACCAATGATAAATTTTCATCTGCCTGTTAAATAAGCCCCAAGAAATCTTAGGGGTTTTTTTTTTAGCTTTAAAGAGATGACTTTATTTGCAATAAATCTATGTTTTTAAATTTGTACTTTTTATTACTTCAAACATTTTGTTAATATAGATTATTCTGCCCTCATTCACACACATAATAACAGTAGCCTCTGAATTCGTGTCATCTTACTAGATTGTGTTTATGAGTATTTCAAGGCAACAGTCCCTGATTTCTTTTTGGAGGTTGGTGAGAGCAACTCTATTACTTGCTAGTTGTCCATTCTTGGAGGTTGTTTGACAGTTTAAGAATAAAAGGAACACTAACATTTATCAAGACTGGGAGAGGAAGCATAGATTTCAAAAGTGAGTGTCAACTCTGAGCTAGTTTAGGGAGGTTTGTGGGACCTCAGGTAGGGTTGTGATTGGGCATTGAATCAGATTCAGATGTGTGTTTCTGTGTTTGGGGATTCATTTCAGGCCCAAATAAAACTTCAATATGAAGCCTGGATTCTGGAGGAGTTTAGTCCAACCTCTTTTCCACACTAGACTGCACCTAGAACAGTCTAGAAATACAGAAGTTAGACAGTGGACTCCAAAGTTGGAAATTAGGTAGAAACAAGGGAGGTGCCTGAAAGGTAGGGGCTGTGGATCATCATAAGTTTCCTTTGTAAGTCGTATGGGACTAGAATCCGCAAATGACAGTTCTCCAGCCACGTCAGCTGAGTGCACTTTGTTCAAATGGCACTTTTTTTCTTTCAGGAGTTGGATGGGAGAATTTGCTGCTAAAGGGAGACGAGACAGTATCGGGGGCCTTAGAAACATCCAGCGCAGACATGACTATCCAGGTAAGAGATCCTTCCTCTCTTTTGATTCTCAAAGTGCATCTCTAGAGTAAAGTGAGCCCATGGCAGACTTCTAGGGGCAAAACGAGTACTGTCCTCCCGGCTGCTGGGTTCACTCTGTTCCGAGTCCTTGGTGCATTGGTGGGAATAAGGTTTCCTGAAATTCAGGATCTGGAATAGGAAAGCACCTGAGAATTAGAATACAGGATCTGTGGTTTCCGATGAGACTGATGTAGGGTCTACAGGGGATATCTATCCCATAGGGTGTCAGTGAGTGGGTAAGTGGTAACACCAGAGGGACAGTGAAGCAAATCTGAAATTTCTGAATTGTGAAATTGGGCCCCACTGTGCATTGTGGAGAAAGGTCAGAGAGGCAGAAAGAGCTTTGATCTTGACTCAAGATTTCCACTGATGTCAGTGGGAAGGCAGCGCATAGCCCACACCAGCTGGAACGCTCAAGGCCAACGCGTTACAAAATGAGTCATCTGGAAATCAAGCTAATTATCACTGCTCAAATTAAATGCTCGAATTTGTAATCATCATCTAGATTAAGGAATCTGGAGTATAAGTTTTTAGAGCCCCAACCATCTCCCCTTTTTACTATTGGATTAAAGACTAAGGAACAGTCCTTTTCTCTTGGAATTCTGCTTACATTTCAGTTAACAAAGACTGGGAGTGGGAGGGCTTTTAAATATTTTCGCTCGAATAATTAGATTTTAAACATATGCCACTTACGGATTTTTCTTTGAAAACAGAAAGTAATGTGCCTTGTTTTTAATTGCAATATAACCTGAGATGTTTCATTCCTGGATTTATTAGTAGAGTTGAATTAAAGACCATAAAATATAAATTTATTCAAGCTTTCCTTGGTACTGTGAAGGCTGAACTTATGTCACCTATGTTAAAAATGTTGGAGAAAGCAAACCAAAACACCACAGTGGAATTAAAAGAAAGATGGAATAGTAACCTGATTAGTTAAAAAAAAAAAAAAAAAGGAAAAAAAAATCAGCCCATCTAAATAATAACTATCCAGTGCTGAAAATACATTACCTTATAATTACGTTTAGCAGAATTTGGAAGACAAAAAATATCAATTACAATGTTGTATTGGTGTTTCACTGGTTATTGTTGCAAAGACTGAGAAATCTATCACCATGTTGGCTAGAAAGAAATGAGTGTTGATAGTAAAATTTGATGGATTTAGAGTTGCTATTTTGAAATCTATCTTCACTTTAAGAATTAAATTCTGTATATACCAGATATGAGTGAAACCATATGGTGTTTGTCTTTGGCTTATGAAAACAAACAGATGAACTAAGTAAAACAAAAATAAACTTTTGGACTCTAAGACCAATTAGTGGTTACGAGAAAGGAAGGAAGAGAGAGTGAGGGTAAATCAGGAAAAAGAACAGTGGTCTGGTGAAGAACAGATTTGGACTTTAAGCAGTTGTCTTCATGCAGGAGAGACACATGCTGACTCTCAACAACAAGCGTCTGAAACTTATATAGTGTTATAATGTAACTTTACTTCATTAATAAAGGGGGAAAGTTTATATTTTCCAGCATTACAAATCAAAAGAATTCGTTTCTGAGTTATGTCACGAGCATGCTGCCAAGAGACATTAAGTGGACAGAAAGATTGGAGTTTGCTTATTGGAGCAAAAGGCATGTTCTGATAGAAGCAGGTCTTGTCCATGAGCCATTTTTAAGGCTGCAACTTCATCAGTCTTTTCATCCTTTGATACCAGATCTCAACTCAAGTTTTCTTTGGCTCTATCCAGTTTAAATGGGATTCTTTCTCTTCTCTTTTAATGAGTACCTGGGAATTTTTAAAAATAAAAACAGGTTTTTAAGTTCACGAAAACTGAACTCACTCTGAGGAATGAACACCATATACGTTGAAAAGCGAGGCAACATAGAAATACACTTAAATACACCAATAAATCCTTACAAGTATTATTGAGTTCTTTGTTACTGGCGATCTCTTCTCACTAAAGAACCTATGAAGCCGCTAGGTGGATATAAGTTAGGAAATGCCTCTGTTCAGATCTTCTCCTTTAGGTTTCCCAATGACAGTCACTCACTTTTTTCCTTTGGTATCAGACCGGTTCCCACCCGGCAGTGTCCCTCCTGTCCTTGTATCCATCTTAAAGTATTACTTCTTTTCTGCATCAATAGATGACTGGTGTCCACTCTTAGAGACTCCTCATCATTTATTTATCTACCTACGTTGTGTTTGTTCTTAATAGCTACTTCACATGTCCTTGCAATATCAGCTCTTACTGTCTTCTGCCTTGGGAAAACAGCGTATTTCGTTAAAACATGGATTTCAATAAAACCTGATTTATTGATACTTTTCAACAGGAATATCAGCAGAAATCACTAAGTAGTTTGCTCTTCTATTGCTCTTCTGTGATAGACATAACTATCTTAGTGCTTAGAAATTTTCACTCCGAAATAGGTACAGTTTTTTTCTGTGTGTGGGGGGATGTTTTAATCGTCCGAAGTGTCTACTATACATGGCCTTTTTTCACCATGTCTTATTTTGAAATGACACAGTCATGCTTCCAAAAATATGAATGACTCAGAAGAGTGAATTCACTCATAAACAAACTTCTGTCAGTCTAAGGAACATTGAACTAAGAGCATTTATATTAAAAACACCCTCTGAATACATTCATGTAGGTAGAGGCATCATATAGCCTCCTTAACAATTTTAAATCACCCAGGGTAGTGGTCTGAATTATGAACCCCTTCCTGCCCACCAAAAAACCTATGTCTAAATTCTGAACCCTTGTACTTGTGAATAGAACCTTATTTGGAGAATAGGTCTTTGCAGTTATTATAACAAACCCTGAGATGAGATCCTGATTAACCAGGGGGGACTAAATCCATGAGGAAAAGAAGAGGGAGCAGATTTAGAAAAGAAAAACACATGAAGACAGAGAAGCAGAGGTGAGGGTTATGGAAGTACAAGCCAAGGAACACATGGAGCTCCCAGCAGCTGGAAGAGGCAAGGGAGGATTCTCCCCTGAGCCTCTGGAGGGATCGTGGCCCGGCCAATACCTTGGCTTTGGACTCTTGGCTTCCAGGATTGTGAGAGTAAATTTCTGTTGCTTGAAGCTACCAAGTTTGAGATAATTTGTTATGGCAGCCTTAGGAAACAAAGACACAGCTCTAGCAAGAACGGTGCTTGCCCTTCCTGGTGGCCAACACCACCAACGCTGGTGGGTCATATTACACATGCCCACCACCATTTTTTCATATACTGTGCTCACTCTTCCCAGAGTGTTTTCACCTGTGCCTGTTTTAAGACCCCCCGCCCCCGCCCCAACCTTTTTCAGTGTGGAATGCCATTCAATAGAAGAAAAGAGTGGTTGTGTTTCAGGGGGACTCCTGTAACTTCTTCTGTTGTGTTTATTGTCTAGACAGTGATTAAGAACTAAAAGGGTGTACATCAGTATTTTCTAAAACATGCACCCCCAGCCCTTTGGCTGGCTGAGACTCACCTGCAGCAGTGGACACATGACAAACACAGCCTTCCAGGCTTCTGTCAAAATTAGATTCAGAAGTTCTGGGTTGGAGAATTAGCAGTTTAACATGTGCTTCAGGTGACTCTCGTGATCCATTTGGGAGAGCGACTTAGTGTGGCACTGCCGCAGCTGGGCACGGCCCCCAGCCCTCTTGCGGCGGGCCCTCTAGTTGCCCAGATGCTCTGAGACAGGATGTGGGACCTCCCTGTTCAAAATCTTTTGACTATGTTCCTTTGGACACCCACGAAGGCTCTAGTTGCCCAGATGCTCTGAGACAAGATGTGGGACCTCCCTGTTCAAAACCTTTTGACTATGTTCCTTTGGACACCCACGAAGGCTGTTCTGGCATTCCGGACGTCCTCGCTCTAACCAGGATTTCATTCTAGCCCTGTCTGCCACCAGTCTCTCTCTGTACCCATTCTTGCCCTCTCCACCCAGTCTCCTTGAGCCAAAGTGATCTTCTAAAAAGGCCAATCTGATCGTGTCCATCCTTTCCTCAAAGCCCCGCCTGCCCTCCCGACTGTTGTCAGAACCCAGCCCACCCTCCTGCAGGTGCTGTGCTCTGTAAAATTCCGTGACTGCTCCCAGCTTCCTTGACTTTCCTCCTTTCCCTTCCTCTGTCTCCCGGCCTGGCTGACATGGCTTTATGCCCCAGTCTTTGGTTCAAATACTCTCTCAGATAGCACTTTCTGACCTTGGGTATTACATGAGCTTGTAGAACCTAGTACTGCTCCTTCCTAGCCAGTCACATAAATGCCCAACCATGTCACTGCATGCCAGCACGCTCCCCTGTACAACGTCATTTCCATAAGGGCCTGCATCCCGGCACCTAGCCAGAGGCTAGCTCAGGTACAGCTGTCACTACTGGATGAACCAATATTTGAATGATCAAATGAAGACCAGTCTTCACTACACTTAAGCTGGAACCACTTATCTTCCTCCCACCTTCATCTTGGGTTCTCAGCTCAGGGTCTTTCTCTCTGTCTCCCTTTCTGCTTCCCCTCAGATGTCACTCTCCTCAGAGCTGTATTTGTCTTTCACTTGTTAGTGCCTCCAACTTACAGTTCATTTTCTTTAATGTTCTTTTTTTTCTGCACAACTTTATCGAGGTATATAATTTACATGCCATAAAGTTCATAATTTCAAGTGTGCAATTCAGTTCTTTTTAGTAAATTTACTATCACCATAATCCAGTTTAATGACATTTTCTTCACTCTGGTAAGATTTCCTCATGCCCTATTATAGTTAACCTCCATCCCCGCCCCAACCCTCAACTAACACTTACCTACCTTTGTCTCTATAAATTTGCCTGTTCTGGGCATTTTATTTAGATAGAATCATACAACATGTGGCCTTTTACGCAGCTTGTTTCACTTAGCGGGGCGTTTGAGGTTCATCCATGGTGTAGCCTCTTTTGGCGTTTCATTTCATGAGTAGCATTTCCAGTCATGGCTAGATCGGTGCTTGGCTTTAGTCCATTCATAAGTTGATGGACTTATGGATCATTTTTACTGTGGAACTATTATGAGAAATGCTTCCATGAATATTCACATGCAAGTCTTCAGGTGGGCGTGTGTTTTCATTCATTTGGGGTGTTCACTCCGGAATGGATTTGCTAGGTTGTATGGTAAATCTATTAAACTTGTTGAAGAACTGTCAGATTGTTTTCCAAAGTGGCTGACCCCACCAGCAATGGGTGAGGATTCTAATTCTTCCATATCCTAGTCAACACTGGCCATTATCTACTTTGATTGGAACCAACCTAATGGATCTGAAGAAGCATTTCATGGTAGTTTTGATTTGCATTTCCCTAGTGGTTAATGATCCCAAGTTTCTTTTCATGTGCTTATTACAGTGGGTTGTTATTAAGTGTTTTACCGCACTCAGCCCCCTTTCATTGCAGGTGCTCGAGGTTTTCTTAGCAAGGGACCCTCTTCTTGGCTGTGGGGAGAGGGTTCTCAACCCACTCTTTGTCTTTAGGATCACTGCCATCTCTCCCACTGGTGCTCTGGTTAGTCGTGGGGGGTGAGAGGGGAGTGCTTATCAATCTCCTTCTTTCCGTTTATTTTTATTCCTTTCTTGCCTGTCTGGTTATTTTCCCATCACAACACAGCTTCTTGCTTTATTTTTTTTTTTAAGATTTATTTATTTATTTATGCATACAAGAGCGGGGGTGTAGGCCAGAGGTGTGTGGGGTGGGGTGGCGGTGGTGGGGATTGTGAGAGGATTCACCAGAGGCAGAGTGGGGAGCAGACAGGCAGATCTACTGTAATACACTGCGGAGGGGAGCAGTGGGCAAGACAGGTGAGGTTTGCTGGGCCATGTGGGAAGCTCCCTGGCTGAGTATAGAACTCATGCTGCAATGGCTGCTGATAGCTTCATAGTGCTGAGACTTCACCCCTTATGCTACCACGGAGCCCAGCTTTTTGCTTTAATTTAATCATCTTCACTAACCTATTAGTGTTATTTTTTGTGGTAAAACATACATAAGCTATACATAAAATATATATAAAATTTACCGTTTCAACCATTTTTAAGTGCACATTCTGTGGCATGATGCCATTCATACTACTCTGTAATCAGTCCTACTAACATCCCCAGAACTTCTTCATCACCCCAAATCATAACTCTGGTCTTTTATAAAACTAATTCCTCTTTCTTTTTTCCCTTCTCTTCAGCATTAATTCCTCATTCCTTCTTCCCTCCAGTTCTGGGCAACCTCTCAATGTTTTATTTTATTTGTAATGCCCTCTAGTTGTCTTCCCAAAGGAATTTTAAACACTTCTACTTAATAGTAAAAATGTCAGTGAGATGGCTAAAGCTCAACCTAATATGTTAATGTCCTCTGGAGAGGCAAGCTGGAAAGGCAATCACTTTACATATTTAAACATAGTGTTTCGAAATAAAGTTACTAGGAAACTGCTGCATGCTAGATTTTTAAAGAATTTGCTGCTACAGAGTTTCCTTTCTTCTGGGGAGTGAGGTGCCCACTGCTGACATACTGGATGTGTCTTGGCTTTATTTAACTGGGTGAATTGCTGGAACCACAAATTACACCTGTTTGGCTCTACAGTCTTTTCTTGAATTTTGTTTATTTGGTGACTATACAAAACTGCATCAATCTAAGTTAAAGAAGTTGTGGCTTGGCTGCCATTTTAATCAAATACACCCAAATACTAAGTCCCAAATACTATCTTTACCTTGCTCACTGGTTCTGTCTAAGCAGACTGAAAACTAAGTGTTTGCAAAAAGGAGCACAGAAAATTCTAGCACACTGGAATTTTTCTCTGAAAGAAACTGAGTACTTATTTACATTGTTAAAAAATAAAATGAGGCCTACTAAAATTTTTAAGCATTTGTTTGAGTAAAACTTGATTTGGATGAAGAAAAGACTTTTAGAGAGAAAGGTGGGAACAAAGGAAGTTATTGGCTGTTTGTGATTGGTTGTCCTGTTTGTGATTGCTTTTGATTTCATAACCTAGAGGAATTTATAGGTTTAGATTTGGTTTTGCTTATATAGGCCATGGCATTAAAACTCCCACAGCCTAATGACCTGCTGGTTTGGTTAATTTAACAACATGTACAACATTTTTTACTCATGCTTAAAACAAGAAACAAGATGTGTACCATATAGGCATGTCGGAGATTCTGCCTGTAACACCTTTTGAAAACTGGCACGTTTCCTAATCAAGGATATAGGAAAGTCACATTAAGAAAAGGATGTTGCTTCTCTATATGTAAAAGTCACTGCCTGCTGGGAGAGAGATTGTTCTCTTGGAAGGGCAGATGTTCTCAGTTACAAAAGGGGAAAAGCATTTGGACTCTTCCGGTGGTGAATAGAGGCCACAGGTTACAGCTTTCTTTGGGCTTAGCTTTCAAAAGCCATTCTGCAGAGGGCCTTTTGTTGCCGGCTGTGTTGAGCTGCTTGGCCTTTGTATTTCATAAAGACACTGAGGATTGTTTTGTGCAGGGGTTCTGGGCAAAAAGACACACTTGGGACCAAAAGTCCTTTCTACATTATGTACGTATGTAAAGATTGCTCTGAATTTGCTTCATGTTAAAGGAAGTATTTCATTGTATATATTTTTATTCCTTAAAACTCTTGAGGGCAGTGCATCACAGAGGGGGTTAGCAGTGGGGGTAGGAGTTATGGCTCCTACATGGCTAAATTGTCACAGTATCTCCTCTCTGAGACTCACTGTCTTGAATTTAATTAATTAATTAATTTTTGCATAGAAAAACTGGGGTATAGACCAGAGGTGCGGTGCAGGGAATGGGAAAATTCACTAGAGACAGAGTGGGGAGCAAAACAAGTGAACTGAATGAAATACACTGCCAAGGGGAGCAGCGGGGGGAGACAGGAGAGGTCTGCTGTGCCATGTGGGTTAGTTCCCTGGCCAGGATTGAACTCAGGCCATAGCAGTGATAGCACTGAGACTTAACCCCTAGGCCACCAGGGAGACCCCTTAATATTAATTTTTGCATTATTATAAAAAAAGACATGAAAGACACTATTGTCAACTATAATTTTCTATATCATTGATAGTGTTACTATCCTGTGTGTTACTCCATATTTGTCAAGTAAATGAAGTCACAATCATCGAGAGCTCTCAATTATCTATGTATAGCTAAGGAATATTCCTGATGAATAAAAGGGCTCAGTCTTCTTTGTCATGTTATTTCTTCACCATGTTCGCTTGTCAGCAAAGACAGCTGATATTGATTGATCCTGTGACCTCATCCCCAATGTGACCCTACAAAGGAAAACCGTTATTAGCCCCATTTTACAGATGTGGCTACTCTGGCAACATGAAGTTAAAGAACATATCAAAGATATCAAAGTGAGCATTACAACACAGGTAGAAAGGCATTTTTTACCTTTTTATATGTGTATTGATGAATGCGGGTTCATTTTACTATTAGCCAAAACTGGAGAGCGCAAAGAATAGTACAGGAGTAACTTTGCCAGATAAGATAAAGGACATCTAGTTATATTTGAATTTTAGATAAAAAATGAAGAATTTGTTAGTATTAGTATGTACCAAAGATTTCATGGGATATACTTACATAGGAAATTATCTATTGGTTACCTAAAATTCAAATTTAACGGCATGTCCTGTATTTTAATTTGCTAGCTCTGTCCTATATTTTAATTTGCTACATGCAAATGAAAGGAAGTTCTTAGTGTATTTGATAATTGTGGTCTGGAATTATTAGCAGGGTTAGGATTTTTTGTTGTTTTACTATGGCTTTATTCATTTTAGGAACACAATAAATTATAGTAGGTTTTAAAACAGTGCTATGTATTTTCAGTATACGCAATATACTGACAACCTACCAACAATATCACATATACTGATAGCCTGTCTTCTGATACACTTTTATCCTAGAAATTAAGGCTTCCAAATGTGACCCTTACCAAGATTTATACCTCATTGATTTCTCTACAAAGTAAAACCAGGGGAATATCCAGTTTGTTTTTCTTGAACTCAAAAAAAATCTCTCCTTCAGTCTGAACATATTATGATTTTTCTGTAGCACATTCTAGGATTTTCATTTTAGCTAGGCTCTCAGTGTTGACCTGATTTCATTTTCTGTAGATAGCTACATCATCCCAATTTTTAAAGCGTTGATGAAATATCCTTGTATTTTTACCAACTCAATTGGTTGGTAAGATCTCCCTCTCATTGAATGGTCACCTCTTAAAATAGATGACACTGGCCTGGATATTCCCAGCAAGAGTTCTGATATGTTCACAGATATTTCCTGAACACACCAGTCTGTTTCCTTTATGCACATTTTGAATGTTCCAGCATTCCAGGGAGAGACAAATGACGATAAAGCTCTAGAAATAGTCTCTTATTGCTGTTTATGTATGTCAGAGCCCAGTGGCAGATAAACCTGTCTTCTTTTGAATGACCTACCCCAATCCAACTAACTTTGAGACAGGGTCCATTGGCAAGGGCCAAAACCTATGACTTCCCACAGAACAAAGCTAAGCAAATCAAACATAGTAGTTGGCAGAAACCCCTGGTCTTCAGTGCTCTTGGAAGGTTTCCAATCTGGTTCCCACTCAAGCAGGGGTTTATTTAACCAGTTGACTGGCAAGTAAGTTGTCGTTAGTGTCCCCAAGGGTTTGGGATAGTCCCGAGTTATTCTGAAAAGGAAATTATTCACATGGCCATTTACAGTAGGCCTTGCTCTTCTGAAACAAATCAGCAATCACAGAGTTCTTATAAACCCTGAGTGTAATTCTCAGGAATATCTGTTGGATTCAGAAGCAGAAAGCTCTTGCTTCGTTACACAAACCCTGAAGCTTAAGTGATCATCTAGTGTCCCTTTTGATCAATGAGAAGATGCCTTCACTTTCTATCCCTTTCTGTTGTTGAAGTAATATTGTCTTATAACATTATATAGGTTTCAAGTATACCGCCTTTTATTTCACTGATTTATTTATACTGTTGTTGACGTACCATTATTTTACATCCCTGCTAGTGTTGACAGTTTCAGATCTCCCCCCTCCCGCCCCCTACCTCCCCCCTCGGGTGTAGTCACTGTATCTTCCAGCCACCAAAGCACTCAGAGTTCCTACCACAGTCCATTGTGCTCTCCCCCTCTTTGCCCTGTTTTCTCCCCTTTCTCTCCCTCTATTCCTCCTCTAAAAGCCAAAGATCAATGGTCCGTTTTCGAGGGTTGGTTTTAAAGTTTGCCTTTGACCCTCTGTTTCATTTTTCTATATTCCACCTATAAGTGACAACATGCCATATTTACCTTTCTCCTTCCAGCTTATTTCACTGAGCATAATCCCTTTCAGCCGCACCCATGTTGCTGCAAATGGCACAAGTTTGTCTTTTTTGACTGCTGAAAAGTATTCCATTGTGCATATATACCACATCTTCTTGATTTATTCATCTGTTTGGGGGCATTTAGGCTGTTTCTATATCCGGACTATTGTAACTGCTGCTGCTCTTAACATGGGAGCTCAGGTTTCTTTTCGAATTAGTGGTTTTTGGATAGAAACCTAGGAGTGAGATTGCTGGGTTGTGTGGCCGATCAATTTTAGTCTTTTGAGACACCTCCATACTTCTTTGCATGGGAGCTGGAACAGTCTACAGTTCCACCAAGAGTGTAAAGGGTTCCTTTTCCACCTAATCCTCACTGGCACTTGGCCCTGTGTATGTTTTCTTTGGAGAAATGCCTATTTAGCTGTTCTGGTCTTTTTAAAATTAGGTTACTTGTTTAATTTTTGTTGACTTGTATGAGTTCTTTGTAGATCTTTGATCTCAGTCCCTTGTCAGATATATGGCATGCAAATATTTTTCCCATTCAGTAGAGTGTCTCTTCATTTTAGTTACTTTCTCTTTCACTGTGCAGAAGCCTTTTAGTTTGCTGTAGTCCCAGTTGTTTATATTCTCTTTTGTTTTACTTGCTGAGTGAAATCATATGATGTTTGTCATTCTCTGTCTGACTTGCCACTAGGCATAATACCCTCTACATCCATTCATATTATTGCAAATGGCAGGATTTCACCTTTTTTAATATAGCTGAGTATTCCAGTGTGTCTATACATCCCAACTTCTTTATCCACATATCTGTTGATGGATATTTAGGTGTTTCCAACTCTTGGCTATTGTGAATAATGTTACAGTGACAATGGGGTCGCTCTTCAAAGTGGTGTTTTCATATTCTCTGGAGAGACACCTAGAAGTGGACTAGCTGGATCATAGTTTTTCTATTCGCAATGTTTTGAGGACTCTCCATGCTGTTTTCCACAGTGGTTCTACCAACCTACATCCCCTCCAACCATGTGTGAAGGCTCCCTTTTCTCCCCATCCTCCCCAACACTTGTTTCTTGTCCTTGGGATTTCAGCCTTTCTAACAGATGTGAGGCGATCTGTCCTTCTTGTTTCCATCTCTTTCTTCTGCCATTTCCAATGACCCTCACCCTTGCTTCTTCCTCTAAAAATGTGTAGTGTATATGGTCAACCTCACGACACACATGTACACTGTAGGTAAAAAGAAAATGTGACAAGAGGGTTGATTCATTGGCTGGAAGAAGACAACTGATCAATTCACATACCAAGAATTGGGCAGTTTTGATGTCAGTTGAGCTGCTGTGGCAACAATTACTTCTTAGAAGTAAGCCCTGTGGAGAGGTCACATTTATTTTAGCCTGGCATTCTTTTGTTTATTTCTAAAGGGGGGGCGGGCTACGCCAGCAGCTGAAATCCCCACTTCCTCGCCCAAAGAGTAGAGTATTGGATGAGTCATCATACTCTCCATAGACTCCCTGACTGTGAGTTTGACCCTAATATGAGGAGTTTTCTAGTGAATTTCAGTAAAGAAGAATGGAAAATGAGAATAATAGCTCACTGTTTTTTGAGACTGTCCCATGTGGCCTGTACTGTCCTGAGTGCTTATGGCTTTGTGTTATTTAATTCTTACCACAACCCTACGAGGGACGTCATATGAGTATCTTCCGTTTACAGAGGAAGAAAAGGAAGAGGGGGACTAAGTAACTTGGGCAAGGACACGCAGTTCAGATCTAAGGCAGGCAGCCATTGCTCTCATGACTGTGTCGTAGAGCTTCACCCATAGCACCTGTGCAGACATGGGAAGAGGCTCTCACAGCCCTGCTCAATGAGGAGCTTTTCTGTCGTTCTTTGTGCAATTGTTCTTCAAATGCAAAGCTGGAGTTTACTGGTGGGAGAAGATTAGATTTTCATCCCAGAAAATTGGTTGTTTTTGAGGTTTGCCCTTGGGTCTTCATCCTATCAACATTCTGATTAAATTTTTCATTATCATCCTACTGCAGTGATTCATGAATATGATAAAACAGAACTGCCTCTTCAGTAAATAAGGGAAGCTGGGCCTACAGTGAATAAATAGACCTTTCATTGTATCTGGAAAAATTCCGCCTACAGTCGTCCTGCAAAATTTATTAGGACACTGCTTTACCCACCATGCCTGGGTTTGGAGCAGTTTTTTCCTAGTTTTTCCTAAGATATTGGCATTTCTGTGTTATACAGTATTTATTAACCTTCAGGGGAAAAATGAACTTATTGAATGTTGAGTCACATGCCTTTATATGTGGCAAACCATATTTAAACAAATTCAAATCTTGAGGGTGATCTTTCAAATTCGTGTCAATAAATCCTTTGGACATTGTGAAAAAAATAAAAAGCTTATTTAGGTTGAGAAATAGATAAACATTCATCGACTGAGAACCATTATTTTTATTATGCTTAATGTGTTTTAAAAATGTTGGTTCTTCCAAGGAAAATAAAAACAAATCCCAAATATGAAAAAAATTTCTGAGCTTATATTACGTTTATCCCAGGAGTGACATAGGAAAATCTCTCTTACTAGAAATGCATTGCAAAAGAAGAATCTTTTTCTTTGTCAGATAAAAATATGCATGCTTCTAAGCATGTTTTATAGATTTCGTAGTTTATTAAAATAAACCTATCCTCCATATGGATTTTCCAACTTTCTTATCCTTGATAGTCATTGACCCATCCTTCCTATTTTCTTGTTTTCTCACCTTTTTCTTTCCCTTCCTCTCTATTTTTCCCTCCCTCCCTCCTTCCTTCATCTGCTTCCTACCTCTTTCCTTCCCCCCTCTCTCCTTTCCTTTCCCCATATTCAAGCAGTTATTTTTCCTGCATTGTTTCATTTAGCATTCACAATACCCCACGAGATAAGCACCCTCATGTGTACTGCAGATGAAACTGATTCTATGCAAAGTCAGTGACTTTCCCAAGGTCACAAAATCTGTAAAAGTGGAGTCAGGATTCAGTCCTTGGTCTGTAATATTCCAGAGCCCATAGTATTTTATATTCCATGAATAAGTATTTCTTTTATAACTGGGGAAATAGTTCCAATAAAATTGAATGACAGGAAATGGCTATGATCCTCTAGGAGAAAAAATCTGGTCCAAAACTAACCCAATCTAAGACCCTCGGGCTTTTTGGACTGGCCACAGGGAAGTTTTGCAGCAGCAGATTGGCACAGATTTATAATAACAATAGCTAACACCAATGGAGACTCTAAAGGGTACCTTCTGTTGTCTCTATTACCATTAATTCATTCTGTGCTCACCACGAACCCATGATGTGGATACTATGCAGTTATTCCCATTTTAAAGATGAGAAAATTGAGGCACAGGGGATTAAGTAAACTGTGGAAGTTCCCACCTGAAATCCCTGGAGGATGAAGATTGAGCCTTCAGCCTATATCCACCTAACACCATGCTAATTCTCCTTTTGCTTGTGATCCCTGCATAATCCTCCTTTTCTGGGGAATTCTGAGTCAGTTAATTTCACAAATAGCCCTTCACTTGAGTCAGATCTATAGGACTGCAGAGTATGCTTTCCCCACAGAGGGGATCAATAACTTTCACATTCTTTATGCAAATGACATGTCTGAAAAGAGGTGTATTTGTGATTAAGAATTGCTACAGACAATGGGAGAGAAAAAAGGAAGGTCATTGAACTCACCATGGCAAATGTTAGTAATTTGAGGGTCAACATGATTCATATGTAATCCTAAATTTTTCTTAGAAATCACCTTATAGAAAATTTAGTTTGTATAGTGTTTTAAAAATACATTTTTTTTCTTTTTATTGAAAAGTCCAAGAAGTACTTTACCCAATGTAGTTGAAAAGGCTGTTTTGGTGAGTTGAAGAGAAATTTCCTGGAAATCTGATCAAATGGGACTTTTTTGGAATTGGTCAAAACAGACTCACTGTTAGCAGCATCTGATAGCTACGTGTTGATGCGTTCCAAGCGCATTGCTTTGTGCCTCATGCCTGGTGCAGCTCCCCCTCCAATTACATACGCAATCTGAGTCCATCATTACTCTCACCCCCGCACCATGACTACTGCAGTTACACTATTGTCATCTCTTGCACAGATCATCACAAGAGTATCTGAGTGATCTCCTGACTGCTCCTTTCCTGCCACCAAGCAGCTGCAGTGACCTTTTAAAAAATCTAAGTCAAATCATCTATCTGGTTAAAGTACATGAGTGGCTTTTAATCTTACTCAGGAAAAAAATAACCCAAACTATTCATCGAGTTTTGTGAAGCCCTCCAGATCGGGCTTGGTCATGCTTCTTCTTTGATTTCACCCACTGCCACCCTCCCTCCACTCACACAGTACCCTTTAGCTGCTAAGGCCTCTTAGTTGCTCCAAACATGGCTGCCCAAAATCTCCACACCTGCTGTTCCCCATGCTGAAATGCTTTTCCCTTCAATATTCCCTGGCTCACTCTCGCACTTTTCCATGTCTCTCCTCAAGTGTTACCTTATGAAAGAGTCTCTTCATGATCATACTATATAAAGTAGTATGGTCTGCCATCATTAGCTACCCCTTTCCCATGCTTTATTTTTCTTTATAGCAATAATCACCTCCTGATAATAATATATTTCTAATATCTACATGGAGTTGTAATGATACCTACGTTACTAGAAATAATATTTTGTAATCATTAATTCAATTGGCCTTTGATTTACTTTCCTATTACATATTTTTTATCTTTCTCCATTTTCATGCCCTATTAGACTATAAACTCTATGAACACAAAGATGTTTAATTCCATTTTTATTTATTCAATAAATTTTAATTAATACCTACTCTATGACCAGCTGTGGGCATCTAGAAATTAACAAAGGAGTCAATACCTCTATACTCATGTCGATTCCATTTTAGTAGGGAGAGATAAATAAGAAACAAACAAGTACATATACTGTATGGTAGATGGTGGTAAGAGTTTTGGAGAACAGTAAATCTGAATGTTGTAGGGTGGGGTGACATGGTTATGGCCAACAAGAGCTAGAATAAAAGGCAGGTCAAGATTCAATCCCAGGCTGCTGGCTCCAGAGTCCCTGTTTTTCACTGACACTTCACTAGACTGTAAAATGAGGAAGGCAGTGTGGGTGACACGCTGTATTCCTCCTAGCTCTAAGTCCCATGACTGTTTTAGATGCTCCTACCCATCCCAAGCAAGTAAAGAAAATTCCTGATAGAAAGCAATAGCAGTAACAGCAACAACTATGTAAACACACAGTTCTCATCTCTGTACTTCGCTCTCTTATCTCAGCCAGTCTATAAATTACTTAGCAGCCGGGCTCCACTGGCCTGAGTCAGAGCTTTACTCATTTATGCTATCTGTCTGGCTTCTTGAGTTATTTGAGCTTGCAGTGTCTGCTCCTGAAATTAACTAGGCAGTGGTCTAAAAAGAAAAGGAAGGAAGGAAAGAGGGCAAGAGGAAAAGAGAGTGGGGTGAGGAAGGAAGGGAGGAGAAAACTAGAGGAGGGGGAGAGGGAGGGAAGGCAAAGGTGATTACTTGAACTGGAGAATCTTCAAAGATAACGTGGGTGTGTGTGTCTTAGTTCACTTTATTAGAAGCTACTGTGGTTTCTAAAGTAATTTTACTTTGGCCACAGTCCCATTCCAACAGAGACTTTTAATGTGCTGTAGAAGCAGTGATTAACATTCTCCATCTATAAATGATCTTAACCCTTTATAATCTGAGAGGCTACTTAGTTAAGTCATTAACTCACTCTGTGTACATGACTAAACTTAGAATGCCTTGAGCTTCTAACCCCATCATCTTCGGTGAACTTACATTAGCACATAAGCATTTTAATATGTTCAGTAACATAGAAGGAAAAAACCTGTTTTCTCATTGGCTAGTTCTCAATATTCAAACCTTTGCTGAGTAAGTCAGAGACTGCTGCCAATACTAACTCTGGGATAATTAGAATTATGAAAATTTTAAATGTCAAGATTCAGTCTTTTTTTCCCTCTTAATATTACTGAAAATTCGTCTGGTTCTTTCCATAAATTACCAACCTGTACTTTCAAAGTTTTGGGGAAACACTTGGGAATTACAGGGGAAAGGTTGCAGTCACATATTTTAAAAATAATTCGCCACCTTACCTAAATTTGAAAAAGAGTTAAGCAGCACTGGGTAAAAGAGTAGTTGTGGTTTAAAACACACATCACTTTTGAGACACAAATTCAAAATCCATGTTCTCTGGTTTTACTCCTTGAGAAAGGTCCTTTAAGACTCCATGCTGCGGCTCCATTCCCAACAGCTCATTGGTGAGCAGGCAGCGAACATTCCAAGTATACTTGGCATATTATATATTTTCAATGCCATGCGGAAAGAGGACCTTGTTTTCACACGATGTCTCCATCAGGACATGAACTCTGGAGTGTTTACTAGATTTTTTAAATGCTTCATTTGTTTAATGAGATAAAATTCCCAGTCAAGAAACAAAGAACTGGGGTCTCATAGGGTTTTGTTGTTGTGAATTACTGAAGGAGACACGAGTACATTCTTGTCAGTACTCAGGCGCTGAGGGTGTGGGACCCCTGGACTTAGTCCTGTGTAGCCCTCTGGCTTCCCTCCCCAGGGGGACTCTGTTCTCTGTGTGAATGTCTCTCTCTCTCCCACCCTGTCTTTCTAATACTCAATAGCCTGCTTTTTCCATCCTTACCAACAGGCTCTCCCTTGTCGCGCCTTTCCCCAGAAGATCTGAGTTTGGATTATTATCTGACTTTCTCTTTATAATGGCGTCATGTGAATGGGTGTCAACAGTGGGCAACTGGATGACAGAATGTCATGTTGTCAAGTAGAGAGGGCACAGCCCTGCTACCACGTGAGACAACATGAAAACATCTCAATGAGCAAATGTTGCTTGGGCTTTGGAATGTTTCCTTGGAGTGTTTTTTAAAGGTCTTTAGAAAAAAGAGTCTTTAAGGGGTGGGGGCGAATGTACTTGGGTCACTATTTCCTTATGTTAGAGTTTTTGGCAAAGAAGAGACCCCGTATGAGGATGCAGGGAAAGGAAATAAATGTGGAACAGGCAGGAAAGCAAATTATTCGGGCACAGGATGCCAGAGACTCTGAAAGGAAATGTAGGAAAGGTAGGCAGCGAAAATTAGGCCAAGAACAGGAGTAAACACAGTTCAAGAGCCAAGTGCTGTCATATGACACCATTCTTGCCTCTGTTCACTGCTCTCTCCTTCCCCTGCCGAAAGATGACTGTGTCCCCCATGGGTGAGTCCCAAACAGGCTGTATATCAGTCAGATGGACAGACTAAATAATAGGAATCCCTGGACAACAGATCAATCCTAGAATCCTTCCTTCCTTCCTTCCTTCCTTCCTTCCTTCCTTCCTTCCTTCCTTCCTTCCTTCCTTCCTCCCTCCCTCCCTCCCTCCC